>PVIC010024076.1:0-13075 GCA_004025085.1 Thryonomys swinderianus
ACCAGCAATCAATACCACATACCACAATGCCAGGCATGGTGGCTCACGCCTGTAATCCCAGCACTCAGAGGCAGAGGCAGGAGGATTGCTGAGTTCCAGGCTTGCCTGAGCTACATAGTGAGCTCAGGGTCAGCCTGAACTACAAAGTGAGACCCTGTCTCAAAAAAAACCCAAAAAACAAATATTAACACACATAGCAAGACAAATCTCAGACCATATAGAAGAGGTTCCCCCGTGCCGCTTGCTGTCCCTAAAACACCTGTTGTGTGTGTATAATATTCACTTTTCTCACAAGCAGAATTCTGTGTTGTTTTCACAAGGGAGTTAAAGACATCAGTAGAGATGGCCACTGACCTCTGTGAAAACAGGACCCTGATAGTCCTTACAATAGTCCTTGGATAAGCCAGGTGTGGTGGCCCAGGCTTGTAATCCCAGGACTCAGGAGGCTGAGGCAGGAGGATTGCCTTGAATTCGAGGCCAGTGTGGGCTACACAGTGAGTTTGAGGCCAGCCTGAACTACATATAAGAGCCTGTCTCAAAAAAACAAAACAAAACATGAAGTCCTAGGATAGCTGGGTGTGCTGCTGACCCACAGTTCCACGACATGAGAAGCTGAAGCAGGGAGACTGCAAGTTTGAGGCCCACCTGGGCAATTTAAGCAACCTCTGCCTCAAAAGTACAATGAAAAGGGTTGGGGAGGTAGCTCAGTGGCAGAGCACTTGCCTGTCATGTGCAGGGCTCTGGCACCATAAAAGAAAAGAAAGAAAAAGCCCCAGGATGAATGTATAGTGTTTATGGGGAGGAGGCACTGCCAGGAATTCCATTAATTTGACTTTTAGATGCAATATCTACTGATATATTCCCAATATTACACATATGTTTTCACTTTTATTATGGAAATGTTCAAATAGTCACACAGCTAGGGGAAATAAACACTTTAGTTACACATGCTTTTTTGTACTAGGGGTTGAACCCAGGGCCTTTGCACTGTACCACATCCTCAGCCCTTTTAAATTTTTTTATTTTGAGACAGGATGTCACTCAGATGCCCAGGCTGGGCTCGAACTTGTGATCCTGCTTCGGCCTCCCAGAGTGCTAGGTGTGTCTCAGTTGTGGCCACCATGGCTGGTACACATTGCTTTATTCTGCTCCTTGTTATCCTTTACTGCTTCACGGGTTGGAGCCAAACATCTTTTCCATCATTCCCATCAGTAGGTTCACTTTTCTGTTTTCTACTCATAAAAAAAAATCAGATAATTTGGGTAAAACTGTTCAGCTCAGTGGTAGAGACTGCACTGAGCATGCATGAGGCCCTGGATTCGATCCCCAGCATCAAAAGCGCAGTAATAATAGTGATTGTCCCAACCCAGCCCTGCTGTCCGATGAAGATGGCTGAAGCCCATCCCTGCAGCCCTGTGGCAGCAGAGCTCGGCCGACCATGTGTGATAAAAAGCAGTCTGTGTGGGCCGGAGATTTAGCTCAGAGGTTCCAGCGCCTGCCTCGCTAGTGCAAGGTCCTGAGTTCGATCCCGGTAACCACATACAACAATGCTGGGTGTGGTGACTCAGGCCCACCAGCAATCAACTAGCAATCAGCACCACATTCCACATTGCCAGGTGTGGTGGCTCACACCTGTAATTCCAGCACTCGGGAGGCAGAGACAGGAGGATTGCTGAGCTCGCGGCTTGCCTGGGCTGCATAGTGAGCTCAGGGCCAGCCTGAACTGCAAAGCAAGACCCTGTCTCAAATTTAAAAAAAATTTTTAAAAAAGCAGTCTGCAGCTGGGTGTGGTGGCTCACACCTGTAATCTCAGCACTCAAGAGGCAGAGACAGGAGGATTGCTCAGTTTGAAGCTTGCCTGGGCTACATAGTGAGCTGAGGGCCAGCCTGAACTACAAAGCGAGACCCTATCTCAAAAAGAAAACAAGCAGTCTGTGGGTGTTAGTGCCGGATGGACAGGCTAAGGTCCCAGGGCCCCACTGGCCCAAGTCTGCCTTGTCCACCTTGGTTGTTGGAGACAGCTCTGTGGGGAAGAGTCTGCTCTCCAAAGATGGCGGCAGTGTCTCCCAGAGTACATGTTGTGGAGTGATCTTTATCTTTTCTCCATGGAGAGGTAAAGTCTGCGTCCTGTGTCTGTGGATCCACTGGGCCAGTAACTTGCTCATAACCGGCAGAGAGCAGCAGATGTGACACAGATGGCATCCAGTGCTACTGCGAGGACAGCCGCCAGGCGGCTGGAGCATTGTCCACGGAGCCTGAACTGCTGGAAGTAGGCCCTTGCCCTGAGGTGGCCATGCTGTTAGGGAGCTCAGTGTCACCCACGAGGAGAGTGCAGGGTGCAGGAGAGGCAGGGACAGCACAGAGCCACGCTTGGCTGTGTCCTGGCCAGTCGGCCTGCGCCTGCTGTGACCTCATGGGATCCGGAGCCAGGCCACTCAGCTAAGCCGGCGGTTCCTGCCTCAGGAAGCTCAGAGATGATACATGCCTGTTTTAGGCCGCTATACCCCGGGGGATGTGTTGCTCAGCCGCGGACCACTGGGGCCCTGTGGGCGTAAGGGCCCGGGGCTGGGTGTGTGGACAGTCTCCCGCACGCTCCGGCTTGCGCAGCCTCCCCACTCTCCGCTGCGTGCTGCAGAGCGCTCGGCACTGTGGCCGACTGGGCCGTCACGGCCTGTCCTTTCCAGGGCAGTTGCACAGAGCTTTCCTGACTGCGCCTCCCTCGGCCCTGCGTCTGGGCACCTCAGCTGTCCCTCACCCCAGCTCAGGAAGGAGACCACGCCCCCTGGCGAGCAGCCTGGGCCCCTCATCTGTCCAGAGGACTGGGTGCTCTTCTGTCCCAACCCCCACCCCACCCCGCGCCCCTCTCCCCCGCACGCATCGGGATCAGTAACTGGACACGTGTGCGGATTAGCTTTGGTCACTGGAAACCATGTAGCTGATGTTGTAGTCTCTACAATGAGACTACCGGTGATGCTGGCAGAAAAATGCTCGCTTACCATCGGCCCGCCCCTCTGAGACGAGGGTATTGGACCGTGGGGTGGCCTCCCTCGCTGTCCACACACGTGAGAGTGAGTCCCAGGTCGGAATCCGTGGGCAGCCATTCGGCACCGCACACCCTGCTGCCGTGCAGGACTCAGCAAGTCAGCGGACCCAGCCCTCCTTCCGGAAACACCCCGAGGCAGACACAAGTCTGGCCTGAGGGTCTAGAAATCAATTATTTCTAAATAAATTAGGCTCCAAATCTGACAGTCTTACACTAATGGTAGCATAATTTTCAGTTGTGTGTCACCTTGAAGTTTGTTCCCTCAGTTGCTTGATGTTCAAGAGGCTTCTGATGTTCTGGGTTTTAAATTGTGTCAGAAATTTCCACAGTGAAATCATGAACATTCCCTGCCTTCAAGTTCCCTGTCTTTAAGTTTGCTGGTTGCATCTGGGGTGTTGTTTTGTTATTCGAGACGGGCTCCCGCCGTAGGCCAGGCTGCCTTGAACTCCAGGCCACGGGAGCAGGTCTGGCTGGGGTTCACAGGTAGCGGGGTCAGCGGTGCCTGGCAGGCAACCTCTGGGGGACCTGGCTGTGGCCACCAGTGAGTTATGTCGTGGGCAGAGGAAGAGCAGGGTCTGAGTGTTCATCCCAGGAGTCAGGCCAGGCGGGCCAGGGCTGGGAGGTGGGCAGTGGGTGGAACAGGCCCCATTTGCCTCCTGGACGCCTGGACAGGAAACGGCTGGCTTCGGGGTACCCATGCCCGGCCAGCTGATCCAGGTCACAAAGTGAGCCCTTCAGCTGTGGGCAGGGGCCCTGTGCCACTCCTCTGCTGCCACAGAGGTGGGCAGAGCCCAACACAAACAGACCCCAGAGAAAGGGGCCTTTATGGCCTGAGAGGCCAGTGCCAGGCTGTGCACAGCGAAGTGGCAGCAGGTGCTGGGGCGGTCGCTTGAGGGGCTGCGGGAGCATGGTCCCCAGACGGGCTCTCCTCGTACTCCTTGCCTTCCTTCTTTTTTCCTTCCTTCCTTCCCTGCTTCCTTCCCTCTTTCCTTCCTGCCTCTTGTTCCACCATGTTTTTTTTTTTCTCACATCCTGCTTGAGAGGTTCTCCTCTTACTAATTTTTACAACTACAGGAGTAATACCCACCCGCGCAGCCCTGCAGGGGTAGGGCCTCTCCCCGCCCCTCCCTTCCCACATCTGCTCCCCCGCCCCGTCCTGGCACACAGGTGATGCTGTGTCCAGCCAGGCTCTTGGTGGTCTCCTCACCGCGTGGTTCTCAGTGCAGATCCCTGGAACCTTTTTTGGTTTTTAATGGTATATGTATGTTTCCCTTTTATTGAGTTTAATGGTACATTTTGGATATAGGTTATGATCACATTCCTCATTGACCTGGAACCATATTAAGTACGCTTTTTTTTTTTGAGACACAGTCTCACTTTGTAGTTCAGGCTGGCCCTGAGCTCACTATGGAGCCCAGGCAAGCCTCGAACTCAGCAATCCTCCTGCCTCTGCCTCTTGAGTGCTAGGATGACAGGCGTGAGCCACCATGCCCAGCACTGTGATTGCGGGTGGGCCTGAGTCACCACGCCCAGCACTGTATGTGGTTACTGGGATCGAACTCAGGACCTTGTGCTTGCGAGGCAGGCACCAGAACCACTAAGCTAAATCTCCGGCCCAAGTACACATTTTTTTTTTGTCAGCCATGGTGGCATGCAACTGTAATCTTAGCATTCAGGAGGCAGGAAGATCACCACAAGTTTGAGGCCAGCCTGGGCCTCATATGACTCCATCTCAAAAAACAAAACAAACTTTTAAAAAGTGTTTAAGAATAGACATTTGTGTTGGTCTTTTTTCTTTGGTTGTCGTGAAGATGGAGGGTAGGGTGCTGGTGCTGGGTGAGGAAGGGCTCTGCCCCAGGAAGGGACGGAGATGCGGAGCCCCGCAGCAGGCCCAGCCTCGCCTGCCGAAGCGTCCCACCCGCGGTCCCTGCACCCTGCTCCACAGCAGCACAGACAGGCCCTTCCAGAGGGAGACGTGTCCTGAGCCTGTTGGTCATGGTGCAGGTCTAGGCGGGACTGGCGCTGGCTCTGCAGGCATGTGGGCATGGCCTCCCAGAAGGTCACAGATGGGAGGGGATAGTCCCCCCTTACCAGCTGAGGTAACAGCCTCTCCGGGGTCCCTCATCCTGGGGGGCTCCCTGGTCTGGCTTCTCTACGGTCCTCTCCATCCCTACCCCCATACCAGCCACGTCCTGGCAGGAAGGTGTGGGCAGCCAGCCCTCCTCCCTGTCTTCCTGCCCCAGTGCCACCCCACCCTATAATTTCCCTGTCGGCTCCAGGAGCTTATTTGACACGTTCCCAGCCTGGTTTCCAGTGTTTCCCGGGGACAAGGTGTCCACCTGCCATCACCTCTCTGAGGGTGCTGACACAGAGGTCTGAGGGAAGAGCCCCAGCCCCACGGTGGGCAGACCTGTCCTGGCCCTGAAGTGACTCATGGGGGCCCTGGGCCTGTTGCTGACCCCTAGACACTTTAGCACATAGTTCAGCTAAGAGGGATTAGACCCCTGGAATCTGCCAGGACAAGAAGCCATGTTGTCCCTGCTGCAGCGGGGACACTGGGGCTGTCACAACTGGCTAGATCCATCTCTGACACCATTAGCCATGAGTCCTGGCTGTGGGAGACCTCTGAGCCTCAGTTTCCCCACCTGTGGAGTTAAAAATGAGATTGATATGGTAAAGGCCACATAGAATATGTCCCAGGTAAAGGGCTTGAGCTCTGTACTATAGGACCCCAGTGCCTCAGCCTCCACGGGTACAGACCTGCACCTCTGCAGAGGACACTTGGGGTGCAGAGCAAAGGTGCATCTTCCTTGGTGGCCAGCAAGAAAGTGAGGGGGGGGGGCGGAGATTTAGCTCAGTGGTTCTGGCGCCTGCCTCACAAGCGCAAGGTCCTGAGTTCAAGCCCGGTGACCACATAGAATGCTGGGCGTGGTGACTCATGCCCAGCAGCGATCAATGCCACATACCACAGTGCCGGGTGTGGTGGCTCATGCCTGTAATTCCAGCACTCGGGAGGCAGAGACAGGAGGATTGCTGAGTTCGAGGCTTGCCTGGGCTACATAGTGAGCTCAGGGCCAGCCTGAACTACAAAGCGAGACCCTGTCTCAAAAAAAAAAAGAAAGTGAGAGGGAATGCTGGGCATGGTGGTAGATGCCTATTATTATAGCACTTGGGAGGCTGAGGCAGGAAGATATTTGAGGCCAGGCGGGGGTATATAGGCCACCCAAGCTGTGTAACAAGACTGTTAAAAAAAAAAAAAAAAGCCAGGGGAGGCTGGAGATTTAGCTCAGTGGTTCTGGCACCTTCCTGGCAAGCATAAGGTCCTGAGTTTGATACTGGTAACCACATACAACAATAACTGGGTGTGGCAACTCACACTCACTAACAATCAGTACCACATAGCACAGTGCCGGGTGTGGTGGCTCACACCTGTAATCCCAGCATTTGGGAGGCAGAGACAGGAGGATTGCTGAGTTCCAGGCTTGCCTGTGCTACATAGTGAGCTCACGGCCAGCCTGGACTACAAAGCAAGACCCTGTCTAAAAAAAAAAAAAAAAAAAAAAAAAAAGCCAGATCAGGTCATGGGGGGACAGGGTGCTCTGAGGAGACAGAAACAAACTCAGACCATTTCCTGGCTGGACACTGAATGCCGATGCCCACTATTTTTGCTCCATAAATAAATTTTGTGTTTAAGTAAATATAGAACAACATGATTTTTTCCCCTCTTTTGGGAAAGAAAAGAGCACTTATCCCGTGTCCAGCCACTGGTTCCTATTTCCAGCTCCTGTGTGACGCCCCCCACGCCCCATGCAGGGGAATTTTCCCTTCTCAGATGAGCTTGGGCTGGGTGGTGGGAATACGGCCGTGTCTGGTCCGGGAGCCACAGGCGGCCCTGTGGCCTCAGCCCTGCCGGAGTGTGCTTTGGAGAACTCGGGCTGGCTTTTCCCTCTAAAGCAGTGCTGGGTGTGTTGACTGGTTCCCTGCCCAGAGCAGCATCCTGTGTTAGAGGCAGGAGGAAGGGGGGCTTTGGGGTGCGCTTTGTCCTAGCCGCGGGGCTCTGGGGAAGTGACTGGGCTCTCAGCACTTCCGTCCCATCAACTCCAGGGAGCCCTCCCAGGACCTCTGCTTCTTTGCTCTGTGGCAGCGGCTCTTGTCCCGGATTTTGTCTGCAAAGATCGTGTCTAGCAGATGGACTTGGACAGTGAAGAGAATGTCTCTCTCGGGGAAGGTACGCTTGCCTTCTGTGGTCAGAAAGAGAGTGGAGGTTGGGCAGTGTGCGGGAGGCCTCTAGGAGCCGGCCCGAAGCCCCTGTGAACACCGCAGCCCCCGGGCCTTCCTGGTCCTTGTCTTGTGCTCCCAGTGGTTCTGAGCCTTCTGAGAACCACGGAGCCCTCCGAGATGCTAACAAGAGCCCAGAGTCCTCCAGCCACGAAAGGGCTTCGCAGGAGCAGCTCCAGGGCTGGACCCCAGGCGCCCAGGCTCTCAGCTCAGGCGGCCAAGCAAGCTGGGTTTCACATCACACGGGTGCCATCTTGAACTTCATCATGTTTATTTTCGCTGATCTACAGAAGCATGAAAATCATACAAATTGATGGGCTGCTGTGTAGTGTTAGGTGCACATTACATTGCATAACCTTTGAGTCAGATTAAACAGATTATCTGTTTAGATATTTAACGATTCTTTGTGGTACATACTCCCCAAATCTTTTCTTTGAGCTCTTTGAAATGCAGAGTAGATAATTTATCTGTAATCACCATACTATGCAATACCCAGAGCTCCTTGGTCCTATCTCATTGACTTACTACGCACTGACTGACCCTATTTCTACACTTGATCTTAGCCAAAAGGCCGAGAAGTGATTGACTGACCCTATTTCTGTCCACAGCCTCTGGCAAGCTCTATTTTACTTCAACTGTGAAGAGACCACCTTTGTATGTATGTATGTATGTATGTATTTGGAGGTGGTAAGATCACTTGAGCTCAGAGGTTTGAGGCCAGCCTGGGCATTAGAGGGAGATGGTGGATAGCTGGCCTAAGGGAGGCACAGCACTGTCGCCTCTGCTGAGCCTCAGTATGGCTGCCTGGTCACTGTACTCGCCTCCTGTTTTCCTGGGTGGCTCCCAGAGCAGGCCTCTGCTGGCAGCCACTGAGCGCCCCTTCCCGATGGGGGTCTGCCAGACTCTCAGAGAAGTCGTCGTTCCAGCGACTGCTCTCTGGTGTGGAAATCACCCCACAGCTCCCTCTGCCCAGCCCTGGAGGGAGGCAAGGCTGACACCCGCCTGGGCAGCCTTGGATTTTAGTGCTGCAGACCCTGGGCGCCTCTCCCGGGCCAGCCTCTCAGGGCCTGTTGAGGCGAGGAGCCCCCCTTGTGCCTGATAGTAAGAAAGGCAAGATGGGGACTCAGCACCCAACAGGCATGGAGAGGGACTCTTCCTGGTGCTTCTAGAACAGAGTGGAGAGGCGGAGACATGCAGAAAGCCAGAGCATTAAACTGCTGATGAGTCAAAAAATGGCGCCACGGCCTCCCTCGGGCGGCAGGAAGACTGGGCGGGGATGAGGCAGTGGCTGAGGACAGCTGGGCTTTCAGGGAGGAGTGAAGCGTCCCCGGGCGTCTGCCTGGTTCTGAAGGACGCCCTCGCTATTGTTGTCCCCTCACTGGCTGTTGCTGTCCAGGGTCCCCTGGGTGCTCTTCTCACCCTAAGCCCAGGTCCCACTCCAGACCGACAGGAAGCATCGGGAAGGACGACAGCTCCCGACAGTGGAGCCAGGGCACCTGCCAAAATGCAACTCTTGGCCCCGCCTAGAGGCTGCTGCACTGAGATTCCTGGGGGGCCGGCCACCCGTGTTTCCACGAGGGGGTGCACAGGACAGTGTGTGTCCAGAGGGAAGGCTGTCTTTGCTTTTTGCCCCTCCCTGATTGTCTTGGTGTCTTTAACCGTCACCGACTTCTCTGCAGAGGACAGGAGCTCAGGATGAGGATGAGGCCAATGCTGTCTCTGCTCCCTGTGGGGAATGGGAACAATGGCCATCTCATTTGCTGGGCATTTTTATTCACGTAAGTGAGAACAAGACAAAAACTCTGGTCACAATTAACATTCCTGCCCACTCTGTTCTCCAGACAGCCTGAGTGTCCCTGCCAAGGGCGCGCGCGCGCACACACACACACACACACACACACACACACACACGCGCCCACACAAGGACACCTCAGCTGGGCCTTGTTCCATTTATGCCACGCTCATGCCCTGCAGGCATAACGCCCTGCTCTTGGCTTTGGGCACCGTCTTCCCTATCTGATTCTGGAGGCCTCATTTTTCGGCCTGGAGTAATAGAATAGCTGTGGGAAGTGGGCGGAGTGGGAACTTCTAGGAATCACAGCTTCCTTTTCACAGGCTGCTTTCTCTTGTTTGCTGCGCAGTGCTCTCCGCCACCCGCGCTTCCCAGACTCCAACCAACTAGGGCCTCCGTAGATTTAACACCCGCTGGGTGTTTCCAAGGAGGGTGGCAGGGTCCGTGTGTGTGTGTGTGTGTGTGTGTATGTGTGTGTGTGTGTGTTAGAGTGTTCTCCTCTCCGGAGCCAAACATTAGACACAGCTACAAGGAGGAGAACCTTCAGGGCTTCAGTCCATGCATGGTCCAGCAGCTCCAGGGCAGGAGCCTCATGGCTGGAGGGCCTTGCCCCGGGAGCTGCTCACCTCACAGTGGCTGGAAGCAGAAGGAGCAGATGCTATGTCCCTCCAGTCACCCTGAACTACATGCCCAGCTGTGCTGTCACCAGTGGCTGAGTCCAGTGTCCCACGACCCAGTCACCCTCCAAAAGCCCCACATCTGGACACATGAGACCCCAGGGGCACCCTTTAGATCCAAACCATGATCGTGCACGTGTGTATGTAATAAGTACAATATGTCCCTTGACCTTGTCCTTTACCCACATCTGAGGAATCTGAGACCCATACGAGCCAGCTCCTTGTGAGGCCACAGGAGAGGACAAACCAACAGCAGGTGCCACTTTCAGAGGCAGCTGGCACCCCGGGCGCTGTCCTGGCCTGTGAGATCCACTCTGAGCACATTCGTCTCTCCCCTGCCTCCCGTGGGTCCTGGTGCCACTTGGCTGTTAGCCACAGTCCTCCCTCCCGCCTCTCTCTTTCTTCTCAGTGTCCCCTGCTGACAATGCCACAGGCTTCCTCCTGGCTTCTTCCAAGTCGGCTGGGCCAAGGTGGCCGACTTGAATCTGTTAAAATCAGCCCCATCTTGGGGCCAGATGTTCCCCAGCAAACGAGGCGGTGAGGGCTGAGAGAGGAGAGCAAGTGGGAAGACAGGAGGCCGAGTGACGAGCCGTCCTTCTCTTAGATCATACTGAAAAATCTCCTTCCCGATGTCATTTTTCTCCAGCTAAAGCTCTGCTCCGTCTCCCCTCCCAAGGCAAACATTTGCTTATGCATTTTTGTAAACTTTCGCGTCTCGCTCTGGGGCCAGCAGACTGGCGTTAGCAAAGCGTTCCCCTCAGAAAAGGGCGAGGAGCGCAGAGTCCCAGGCTCCTGGCAAGTGGGGAGCTGATGCCAGCCCTGCAGAGGGGAGTGTCGGGGACGGGTGGATGGAGGAGGGGCAAAGACCTGAGCTCTGCTCTTCTCAGGACACCCTGAGAGTCACGACAGTGAGCTAAAGATCCATGGCTGGGTCACCTCGCTCAGCCCTGCCACCCCTGCCAGGCTCTGTTGTCCGCCCTCCTGGGACTTGAAGACTGAAACCCAGGGTGGTCTCGGCTGGTGGGGTGGAAGCAGGGGTGGGAATGTGGGCAGCCTGGCTCTGGGGCGGCCTCTGACCTGCTGTGCAATGGAGGAGGGACAGGTCCTGCCAAGGTCGGCTTGTCAGGAGTTTATTTTGGGGATTGGGTGGGGATCGAACCAGGGCCTCTGTGTATAGCAGCAAGGGCTCTGCTGCTGACTGAAGTGGCTGCTAACAATGTAGATAAGGAGAAGAAAAATACAGCGCAATCCACTGTCAGTGGTTTGGTTAACAACTTTCTAATCGTCTGTACACACTATGGTCATTACTTTGATAGCATACATGTGTCACTGAATACATCCTTTAGTCATCATTAAAAAATATCTTCTGCCTGACCATTTTAATGGCTACAGGGACTCCATCCTATGTGTAACCATAATTAAATAAACCAAGCGTGATGTCCACACCTATAATCCCAGCACTCAGGAAGCGAGGCGGGAAGATTGCAAATTCAAACCTAGACTGGGCAACTTCATGAGACCCCGACTTGAAATAACAATACAAAGTGCTTCAAGCCATTGCTGCAGATGTGGGCCAAATGACTGCCGTGGCACGGGCAGGACCGAGCTGGCAAGTCACGTGTGAACCAGTGGGTCCCCCCACTTTAACTTGGAGGACCCGTGGGGCCTACACAGGGAGGGAGTCACATGGCCGTGGGTTACCTATTTGGGAAATTGTCAGATGATTATGAATTAAGCCACACCGAAGTCCTTGATGAGACCCGTACCCATGCAGAGGCTGGCATGCCCTGAGCCAGCACAGGGTCTGCTCCCATTAGCAGACACTGAGCCTGTGGGAACCACCTGTTCTGCTGCTGCCTCTCCATGTGCCAGGCTTATGGGTGCATTGTCGGGAACTAGATGGTAGCTTTGGTTGCACATTATTGAATGAACTGAATAACATTAATGGGAAATTTCTCATAGATGTATTTTACAATAATATAGTAAGAATATGCATCTTCCAAGTGCTTCTTGACCTTCAGCATTACTTGATCATTCTTTCCTTCATTTGCTTGTGCTGCTGCTGCTCTGTCCAAGGCAGGTGCCCTGGGGATGGTGTGAAGCCAGGTCAGCAACTGAGAGCTCAACACCATGGAAGACAGAGGCACTGGCAAGATGGCTGCAGTATCCCCTCAAAGGCTTCTTGAATTCCTGCCTATCAGGGCAAGTCCTGACAGTGTCTCCTCAGCTGTTCTCTGTCACCAGCCAAGTAGGGCATGTGTCAGGAAGCTTTTGGCCCTAGGACATGTGTGAATGCCCCTCCCTTCGGACCAGCTGGATCCTGGAAGGGCCAGGGGCAGGGCTGGGAGCTACGGCTGAGCGGCTTAATCCAGGGTCCTCTCAGCCGCTCAGCACCAGTCTGACTCTCATGGACAGGAGGCAGAGGACCCCCTTTTCCTGGAAGGGAAACTGCTTAAACACACCAGCCCTCTGCCTTGTTACCTTATATGGAGGAGGCCTTCACAGGATGCCAGGCAGACACCACGGATATGGCCGCAGAAAATAAGCCTCAGTGCTCGTGGCTTCTGGCCATCAACTTGGCTGCCAGGAGAAATCCTGGCAGTATGGTAAGGGGATGGCTGAGTTCCTGCCTGAGGGGGCTGAGGCCGGCCAGCAAGTGGGCTCTGATGAACCACCCTGTGGGCAGTGTCCAGAAATCGGCCCAGGGCTCAGGCTCGCACCAGGCCTCAAGCCAGCCATTGAAGACCTAAACACCCATAGTGGCCAGGAAGCTGGCACATGAGTGGCACAGCAGCTGTGGCCTCTTGGCTTGTGGCTTTCTCACATTGGACAGACATGGGTTCACAGGGAAAGTTCCTGTTAGAAGTAAAACAAAGACTCCATTCTCTCACTTCTCCCCTCAGTTGAGTGATTCCAGAGTGTGGGCTCAGTACTGTTTCTGCTCCTGCTTAACAGAATGCTTTGCTGCCTGCCTCCGTGGCCACCTCCTTGCTGGCGGTCAGCAGTTCCTAGATAAGCCACTGACTCCCACACATTGGTACCAGTGTCAGTTTCTAGTATAATTCACACCAAGACAGCCTATATTCAAGAGGAATCAGAATCTGTTTTTTTCTTTTAGCCCAGCACTCAGGAGGCTGAGGCAGGACGATTGCTATGAGCTCAAGGCCAGTCTGAATTACATAGGGAGACCCTGTTGTAGGAAAATGGATGCTTCTTTAGACCATAATGTTAAATGAAATAAATCAGATACATAAACTTAAATATTAAATGTTTTCTCTTATATGA
>PVIC010024076.1:13175-26450 GCA_004025085.1 Thryonomys swinderianus
GTGAGTCTCCATGACCAGCATTATATGTGGTTACTGGGGATCGAACTCAGGACCTTACGCTTGTGAGGCAGGCGCCGGAACCACTGAGCTAACCCTCCGGCCCTCTTCCCTCCATCTCTTAATCTTCCCATTTGAGAAAGATCTATTTCCCTGTTTTCTACTATCTATCTTTTATTTTGCTCTTTATACTTTGGGTTTCTCATATAAGAGAAAACATTTAATATTTAAGTTTATGTATCTGATTTATTTCATTTAACATTATGGTCTAAAGAAGCATCCATTTTCCTACAACAGGGTCTCCCTATGTAATTCAGACTGGCCTTGAGCTCATAGCAATCGTCCTGCCTCAGCCTCCTGAGTGCTGGGCTAAAAGAAAAAAACAGATTCTGATTCCTCTTGAATATAGGCTGTCTTGGTGTGAATTATACTAGAAACTGACACTGGTACCAATGTGTGGGAGTCAGTGGCTTATCTAGGAACTGCTGACCGCCAGCAAGGAGGTGGCCACGGAGGCAGGCAGCAAAGCATTCTGTTAAGCAGGAGCAGAAACAGTACTGAGCCCACACTCTGGAATCACTCAACTGAGGGGAGAAGTGAGAGAATGGAGTCTTTGTTTTACTTCTAACAGGAACTTTCCCTGTGAACCCATGTCTGTCCAATGTGAGAAAGCCACAAGCCAAGAGGCCACAGCTGCTGTGCCACTCATGTGCCAGCTTCCTGGCCACTATGGGTGTTTAGGTCTTCAATGGCTGGCTTGAGGCCTGGTGCGAGCCTGAGCCCTGGGCCGATTTCTGGACACTGCCCACAGGGTGGTTCATCAGAGCCCACTTGCTGGCCGGCCTCAGCCCCCTCAGGCAGGAACTCAGCCATCCCCTTACCATACTGCCAGGATTTCTCCTGGCAGCCAAGTTGATGGCCAGAAGCCACGAGCACTGAGGCTTATTTTCTGCGGCCATATCCGTGGTGTCTGCCTGGCATCCTGTGAAGGCCTCCTCCATATAAGGTAACAAGGCAGAGGGCTGGTGTGTTTAAGCAGTTTCCCTTCCAGGAAAAGGGGGTCCTCTGCCTCCTGTCCATGAGAGTCAGACTGGTGCTGAGCGGCTGAGAGGACCCTGGATTAAGCCGCTCAGCCGTAGCTCCCAGCCCTGCCCCTGGCCCTTCCAGGATCCAGCTGGTCCGAAGGGAGGGGCATTCACACATGTCCTAGGGCCAAAAGCTTCCTGACACATGCCCTACTTGGCTGGTGACAGAGAACAGCTGAGGAGACACTGTCAGGACTTGCCCTGATAGGCAGGAATTCAAGAAGCCTTTGAGGGGATACTGCAGCCATCTTGCCAGTGCCTCTGTCTTCCATGGTGTTGAGCTCTCAGTTGCTGACCTGGCTTCACACCATCCCCAGGGCACCTGCCTTGGACAGAGCAGCAGCAGCACAAGCAAATGAAGGAAAGAATGATCAAGTAATGCTGAAGGTCAAGAAGCACTTGGAAGATGCATATTCTTACTATATTATTGTAAAATACATCTATGAGAAATTTCCCATTAATGTTATTCAGTTCATTCAATAATGTGCAACCAAAGCTACCATCTAGTTCCCGACAATGCACCCATAAGCCTGGCACATGGAGAGGCAGCAGCAGAACAGGTGGTTCCCACAGGCTCAGTGTCTGCTAATGGGAGCAGACCCTGTGCTGGCTCAGGGCATGCCAGCCTCTGCATGGGTACGGGTCTCATCAAGGACTTCGGTGTGGCTTAATTCATAATCATCTGACAATTTCCCAAATAGGTAACCCACGGCCATGTGACTCCCTCCCTGTGTAGGCCCCACGGGTCCTCCAAGTTAAAGTGGGGGGACCCACTGGTTCACACGTGACTTGCCAGCTCGGTCCTGCCCGTGCCACGGCAGTCATTTGGCCCACATCTGCAGCAATGGCTTGAAGCACTTTGTATTGTTATTTCAAGTCGGGGTCTCATGAAGTTGCCCAGTCTAGGTTTGAATTTGCAATCTTCCCGCCTCGCTTCCTGAGTGCTGGGATTATAGGTGTGGACATCACGCTTGGTTTATTTAATTATGGTTACACATAGGATGGAGTCCCTGTAGCCATTAAAATGGTCAGGCAGAAGATATTTTTTAATGATGACTAAAGGATGTATTCAGTGACACATGTATGCTATCAAAGTAATGACCATAGTGTGTACAGACGATTAGAAAGTTGTTAACCAAACCACTGACAGTGGATTGCGCTGTATTTTTCTTCTCCTTATCTACATTGTTAGCAGCCACTTCAGTCAGCAGCAGAGCCCTTGCTGCTATACACAGAGGCCCTGGTTCGATCCCCACCCAATCCCCAAAATAAACTCCTGACAAGCCGACCTTGGCAGGACCTGTCCCTCCTCCATTGCACAGCAGGTCAGAGGCCGCCCCAGAGCCAGGCTGCCCACATTCCCACCCCTGCTTCCACCCCACCAGCCGAGACCACCCTGGGTTTCAGTCTTCAAGTCCCAGGAGGGCGGACAACAGAGCCTGGCAGGGGTGGCAGGGCTGAGCGAGGTGACCCAGCCATGGATCTTTAGCTCACTGTCGTGACTCTCAGGGTGTCCTGAGAAGAGCAGAGCTCAGGTCTTTGCCCCTCCTCCATCCACCCGTCCCCGACACTCCCCTCTGCAGGGCTGGCATCAGCTCCCCACTTGCCAGGAGCCTGGGACTCTGCGCTCCTCGCCCTTTTCTGAGGGGAACGCTTTGCTAACGCCAGTCTGCTGGCCCCAGAGCGAGACGCGAAAGTTTACAAAAATGCATAAGCAAATGTTTGCCTTGGGAGGGGAGACGGAGCAGAGCTTTAGCTGGAGAAAAATGACATCGGGAAGGAGATTTTTCCGTATGATCTAAGAGAAGGACGGCTCGTCACTCGGCCTCCTGTCTTCCCACTTGCTCTCCTCTCTCAGCCCTCACCGCCTCGTTTGCTGGGGAACATCTGGCCCCAAGATGGGGCTGATTTTAACAGATTCAAGTCGGCCACCTTGGCCCAGCCGACTTGGAAGAAGCCAGGAGGAAGCCTGTGGCATTGTCAGCAGGGGACACTGAGAAGAAAGAGAGAGGCGGGAGGGAGGACTGTGGCTAACAGCCAAGTGGCACCAGGACCCACGGGAGGCAGGGGAGAGACGAATGTGCTCAGAGTGGATCTCACAGGCCAGGACAGCGCCCGGGGTGCCAGCTGCCTCTGAAAGTGGCACCTGCTGTTGGTTTGTCCTCTCCTGTGGCCTCACAAGGAGCTGGCTCGTATGGGTCTCAGATTCCTCAGATGTGGGTAAAGGACAAGGTCAAGGGACATATTGTACTTATTACATACACACGTGCACGATCATGGTTTGGATCTAAAGGGTGCCCCTGGGGTCTCATGTGTCCAGATGTGGGGCTTTTGGAGGGTGACTGGGTCGTGGGACACTGGACTCAGCCACTGGTGACAGCACAGCTGGGCATGTAGTTCAGGGTGACTGGAGGGACATAGCATCTGCTCCTTCTGCTTCCAGCCACTGTGAGGTGAGCAGCTCCCGGGGCAAGGCCCTCCAGCCATGAGGCTCCTGCCCTGGAGCTGCTGGACCATGCATGGACTGAAGCCCTGAAGGTTCTCCTCCTTGTAGCTGTGTCTAATGTTTGGCTCCGGAGAGGAGAACACTCTAACACACACACACACACATACACACACACACACACACACACACGGACCCTGCCACCCTCCTTGGAAACACCCAGCGGGTGTTAAATCTACGGAGGCCCTAGTTGGTTGGAGTCTGGGAAGCGCGGGTGGCGGAGAGCACTGCGCAGCAAACAAGAGAAAGCAGCCTGTGAAAAGGAAGCTGTGATTCCTAGAAGTTCCCACTCCGCCCACTTCCCACAGCTATTCTATTACTCCAGGCCGAAAAATGAGGCCTCCAGAATCAGATAGGGAAGACGGTGCCCAAAGCCAAGAGCAGGGCGTTATGCCTGCAGGGCATGAGCGTGGCATAAATGGAACAAGGCCCAGCTGAGGTGTCCTTGTGTGGGCGCGTGTGTGTGTGTGTGTGTGTGTGTGTGTGTGTGTGCGCGCGCGCGCCCTTGGCAGGGACACTCAGGCTGTCTGGAGAACAGAGTGGGCAGGAATGTTAATTGTGACCAGAGTTTTTGTCTTGTTCTCACTTACGTGAATAAAAATGCCCAGCAAATGAGATGGCCATTGTTCCCATTCCCCACAGGGAGCAGAGACAGCATTGGCCTCATCCTCATCCTGAGCTCCTGTCCTCTGCAGAGAAGTCGGTGACGGTTAAAGACACCAAGACAATCAGGGAGGGGCAAAAAGCAAAGACAGCCTTCCCTCTGGACACACACTGTCCTGTGCACCCCCTCGTGGAAACACGGGTGGCCGGCCCCCCAGGAATCTCAGTGCAGCAGCCTCTAGGCGGGGCCAAGAGTTGCATTTTGGCAGGTGCCCTGGCTCCACTGTCGGGAGCTGTCGTCCTTCCCGATGCTTCCTGTCGGTCTGGAGTGGGACCTGGGCTTAGGGTGAGAAGAGCACCCAGGGGACCCTGGACAGCAACAGCCAGTGAGGGGACAACAATAGCGAGGGCGTCCTTCAGAACCAGGCAGACGCCCGGGGACGCTTCACTCCTCCCTGAAAGCCCAGCTGTCCTCAGCCACTGCCTCATCCCCGCCCAGTCTTCCTGCCGCCCGAGGGAGGCCGTGGCGCCATTTTTTGACTCATCAGCAGTTTAATGCTCTGGCTTTCTGCATGTCTCCGCCTCTCCACTCTGTTCTAGAAGCACCAGGAAGAGTCCCTCTCCATGCCTGTTGGGTGCTGAGTCCCCATCTTGCCTTTCTTACTATCAGGCACAAGGGGGGCTCCTCGCCTCAACAGGCCCTGAGAGGCTGGCCCGGGAGAGGCGCCCAGGGTCTGCAGCACTAAAATCCAAGGCTGCCCAGGCGGGTGTCAGCCTTGCCTCCCTCCAGGGCTGGGCAGAGGGAGCTGTGGGGTGATTTCCACACCAGAGAGCAGTCGCTGGAACGACGACTTCTCTGAGAGTCTGGCAGACCCCCATCGGGAAGGGGCGCTCAGTGGCTGCCAGCAGAGGCCTGCTCTGGGAGCCACCCAGGAAAACAGGAGGCGAGTACAGTGACCAGGCAGCCATACTGAGGCTCAGCAGAGGCGACAGTGCTGTGCCTCCCTTAGGCCAGCTATCCACCATCTCCCTCTAATGCCCAGGCTGGCCTCAAACCTCTGAGCTCAAGTGATCTTACCACCTCCAAATACATACATACATACATACATACAAAGGTGGTCTCTTCACAGTTGAAGTAAAATAGAGCTTGCCAGAGGCTGTGGACAGAAATAGGGTCAGTCAATCACTTCTCGGCCTTTTGGCTAAGATCAAGTGTAGAAATAGGGTCAGTCAGTGCGTAGTAAGTCAATGAGATAGGACCAAGGAGCTCTGGGTATTGCATAGTATGGTGATTACAGATAAATTATCTACTCTGCATTTCAAAGAGCTCAAAGAAAAGATTTGGGGAGTATGTACCACAAAGAATCGTTAAATATCTAAACAGATAATCTGTTTAATCTGACTCAAAGGTTATGCAATGTAATGTGCACCTAACACTACACAGCAGCCCATCAATTTGTATGATTTTCATGCTTCTGTAGATCAGCGAAAATAAACATGATGAAGTTCAAGATGGCACCCGTGTGATGTGAAACCCAGCTTGCTTGGCCGCCTGAGCTGAGAGCCTGGGCGCCTGGGGTCCAGCCCTGGAGCTGCTCCTGCGAAGCCCTTTCGTGGCTGGAGGACTCTGGGCTCTTGTTAGCATCTCGGAGGGCTCCGTGGTTCTCAGAAGGCTCAGAACCACTGGGAGCACAAGACAAGGACCAGGAAGGCCCGGGGGCTGCGGTGTTCACAGGGGCTTCGGGCCGGCTCCTAGAGGCCTCCCGCACACTGCCCAACCTCCACTCTCTTTCTGACCACAGAAGGCAAGCGTACCTTCCCCGAGAGAGACATTCTCTTCACTGTCCAAGTCCATCTGCTAGACACGATCTTTGCAGACAAAATCCGGGACAAGAGCCGCTGCCACAGAGCAAAGAAGCAGAGGTCCTGGGAGGGCTCCCTGGAGTTGATGGGACGGAAGTGCTGAGAGCCCAGTCACTTCCCCAGAGCCCCGCGGCTAGGACAAAGCGCACCCCAAAGCCCCCCTTCCTCCTGCCTCTAACACAGGATGCTGCTCTGGGCAGGGAACCAGTCAACACACCCAGCACTGCTTTAGAGGGAAAAGCCAGCCCGAGTTCTCCAAAGCACACTCCGGCAGGGCTGAGGCCACAGGGCCGCCTGTGGCTCCCGGACCAGACACGGCCGTATTCCCACCACCCAGCCCAAGCTCATCTGAGAAGGGAAAATTCCCCTGCATGGGGCGTGGGGGGCGTCACACAGGAGCTGGAAATAGGAACCAGTGGCTGGACACGGGATAAGTGCTCTTTTCTTTCCCAAAAGAGGGGAAAAAATCATGTTGTTCTATATTTACTTAAACACAAAATTTATTTATGGAGCAAAAATAGTGGGCATCGGCATTCAGTGTCCAGCCAGGAAATGGTCTGAGTTTGTTTCTGTCTCCTCAGAGCACCCTGTCCCCCCATGACCTGATCTGGCTTTTTTTTTTTTTTTTTTTTTTTTTTTAGACAGGGTCTTGCTTTGTAGTCCAGGCTGGCCGTGAGCTCACTATGTAGCACAGGCAAGCCTGGAACTCAGCAATCCTCCTGTCTCTGCCTCCCAAATGCTGGGATTACAGGTGTGAGCCACCACACCCGGCACTGTGCTATGTGGTACTGATTGTTAGTGAGTGTGAGTTGCCACACCCAGTTATTGTTGTATGTGGTTACCAGTATCAAACTCAGGACCTTATGCTTGCCAGGAAGGTGCCAGAACCACTGAGCTAAATCTCCAGCCTCCCCTGGCTTTTTTTTTTTTTTTTAACAGTCTTGTTACACAGCTTGGGTGGCCTATATACCCCCGCCTGGCCTCAAATATCTTCCTGCCTCAGCCTCCCAAGTGCTATAATAATAGGCATCTACCACCATGCCCAGCATTCCCTCTCACTTTCTTTTTTTTTTTGAGACAGGGTCTCGCTTTGTAGTTCAGGCTGGCCCTGAGCTCACTATGTAGCCCAGGCAAGCCTCGAACTCAGCAATCCTCCTGTCTCTGCCTCCCGAGTGCTGGAATTACAGGCATGAGCCACCACACCCGGCACTGTGGTATGTGGCATTGATCGCTGCTGGGCATGAGTCACCACGCCCAGCATTCTATGTGGTCACCGGGCTTGAACTCAGGACCTTGCGCTTGTGAGGCAGGCGCCAGAACCACTGAGCTAAATCTCCGCCCCCCCCCCTCACTTTCTTGCTGGCCACCAAGGAAGATGCACCTTTGCTCTGCACCCCAAGTGTCCTCTGCAGAGGTGCAGGTCTGTACCCGTGGAGGCTGAGGCACTGGGGTCCTATAGTACAGAGCTCAAGCCCTTTACCTGGGACATATTCTATGTGGCCTTTACCATATCAATCTCATTTTTAACTCCACAGGTGGGGAAACTGAGGCTCAGAGGTCTCCCACAGCCAGGACTCATGGCTAATGGTGTCAGAGATGGATCTAGCCAGTTGTGACAGCCCCAGTGTCCCCGCTGCAGCAGGGACAACATGGCTTCTTGTCCTGGCAGATTCCAGGGGTCTAATCCCTCTTAGCTGAACTATGTGCTAAAGTGTCTAGGGGTCAGCAACAGGCCCAGGGCCCCCATGAGTCACTTCAGGGCCAGGACAGGTCTGCCCACCGTGGGGCTGGGGCTCTTCCCTCAGACCTCTGTGTCAGCACCCTCAGAGAGGTGATGGCAGGTGGACACCTTGTCCCCGGGAAACACTGGAAACCAGGCTGGGAACGTGTCAAATAAGCTCCTGGAGCCGACAGGGAAATTATAGGGTGGGGTGGCACTGGGGCAGGAAGACAGGGAGGAGGGCTGGCTGCCCACACCTTCCTGCCAGGACGTGGCTGGTATGGGGGTAGGGATGGAGAGGACCGTAGAGAAGCCAGACCAGGGAGCCCCCCAGGATGAGGGACCCCGGAGAGGCTGTTACCTCAGCTGGTAAGGGGGGACTATCCCCTCCCATCTGTGACCTTCTGGGAGGCCATGCCCACATGCCTGCAGAGCCAGCGCCAGTCCCGCCTAGACCTGCACCATGACCAACAGGCTCAGGACACGTCTCCCTCTGGAAGGGCCTGTCTGTGCTGCTGTGGAGCAGGGTGCAGGGACCGCGGGTGGGACGCTTCGGCAGGCGAGGCTGGGCCTGCTGCGGGGCTCCGCATCTCCGTCCCTTCCTGGGGCAGAGCCCTTCCTCACCCAGCACCAGCACCCTACCCTCCATCTTCACGACAACCAAAGAAAAAAGACCAACACAAATGTCTATTCTTAAACACTTTTTAAAAGTTTGTTTTGTTTTTTGAGATGGAGTCATATGAGGCCCAGGCTGGCCTCAAACTTGTGGTGATCTTCCTGCCTCCTGAATGCTAAGATTACAGTTGCATGCCACCATGGCTGACAAAAAAAAAATGTGTACTTGGGCCGGAGATTTAGCTTAGTGGTTCTGGTGCCTGCCTCGCAAGCACAAGGTCCTGAGTTCGATCCCAGTAACCACATACAGTGCTGGGCGTGGTGACTCAGGCCCACCCGCAATCACAGTGCTGGGCATGGTGGCTCACGCCTGTCATCCTAGCACTCAAGAGGCAGAGGCAGGAGGATTGCTGAGTTCGAGGCTTGCCTGGGCTCCATAGTGAGCTCAGGGCCAGCCTGAACTACAAAGTGAGACTGTGTCTCAAAAAAAAAAAGCGTACTTAATATGGTTCCAGGTCAATGAGGAATGTGATCATAACCTATATCCAAAATGTACCATTAAACTCAATAAAAGGGAAACATACATATACCATTAAAAACCAAAAAAGGTTCCAGGGATCTGCACTGAGAACCACGCGGTGAGGAGACCACCAAGAGCCTGGCTGGACACAGCATCACCTGTGTGCCAGGACGGGGCGGGGGAGCAGATGTGGGAAGGGAGGGGCGGGGAGAGGCCCTACCCCTGCAGGGCTGCGCGGGTGGGTATTACTCCTGTAGTTGTAAAAATTAGTAAGAGGAGAACCTCTCAAGCAGGATGTGAGAAAAAAAAAAACATGGTGGAACAAGAGGCAGGAAGGAAAGAGGGAAGGAAGCAGGGAAGGAAGGAAGGAAAAAAGAAGGAAGGCAAGGAGTACGAGGAGAGCCCGTCTGGGGACCATGCTCCCGCAGCCCCTCAAGCGACCGCCCCAGCACCTGCTGCCACTTCGCTGTGCACAGCCTGGCACTGGCCTCTCAGGCCATAAAGGCCCCTTTCTCTGGGGTCTGTTTGTGTTGGGCTCTGCCCACCTCTGTGGCAGCAGAGGAGTGGCACGGGGCCCCTGCCCACAGCTGAAGGGCTCACTTTGTGACCTGGATCAGCTGGCCGGGCATGGGTACCCCGAAGCCAGCCGTTTCCTGTCCAGGCGTCCAGGAGGCAAATGGGGCCTGTTCCACCCACTGCCCACCTCCCAGCCCTGGCCCGCCTGGCCTGACTCCTGGGATGAACACTCAGACCCTGCTCTTCCTCTGCCCACGACATAACTCACTGGTGGCCACAGCCAGGTTCCCCCAGAGGTTGCCTGCCAGGCACCGCTGACCCCGCTACCTGTGAACCCCAGCCAGACCTGCTCCCGTGGCCTGGAGTTCAAGGCAGCCTGGCCTACGGCGGGAGCCCGTCTCGAATAACAAAACAACACCCCAGATGCAACCAGCAAACTTAAAGACAGGGAACTTGAAGGCAGGGAATGTTCATGATTTCACTGTGGAAATTTCTGACACAATTTAAAACCCAGAACATCAGAAGCCTCTTGAACATCAAGCAACTGAGGGAACAAACTTCAAGGTGACACACAACTGAAAATTATGCTACCATTAGTGTAAGACTGTCAGATTTGGAGCCTAATTTATTTAGAAATAATTGATTTCTAGACCCTCAGGCCAGACTTGTGTCTGCCTCGGGGTGTTTCCGGAAGGAGGGCTGGGTCCGCTGACTTGCTGAGTCCTGCACGGCAGCAGGGTGTGCGGTGCCGAATGGCTGCCCACGGATTCCGACCTGGGACTCACTCTCACGTGTGTGGACAGCGAGGGAGGCCACCCCACGGTCCAATACCCTCGTCTCAGAGGGGCGGGCCGATGGTAAGCGAGCATTTTTCTGCCAGCATCACCGGTAGTCTCATTGTAGAGACTACAACATCAGCTACATGGTTTCCAGTGACCAAAGCTAATCCGCACACGTGTCCAGTTACTGATCCCGATGCGTGCGGGGGAGAGGGGCGCGGGGTGGGGTGGGGGTTGGGACAGAAGAGCACCCAGTCCTCTGGACAGATGAGGGGCCCAGGCTGCTCGCCAGGGGGCGTGGTCTCCTTCCTGAGCTGGGGTGAGGGACAGCTGAGGTGCCCAGACGCAGGGCCGAGGGAGGCGCAGTCAGGAAAGCTCTGTGCAACTGCCCTGGAAAGGACAGGCCGTGACGGCCCAGTCGGCCACAGTGCCGAGCGCTCTGCAGCACGCAGCGGAGAGTGGGGAGGCTGCGCAAGCCGGAGCGTGCGGGAGACTGTCCACACACCCAGCCCCGGGCCCTTACGCCCACAGGGCCCCAGTGGTCCGCGGCTGAGCAACACATCCCCCGGGGTATAGCGGCCTAAAACAGGCATGTATCATCTCTGAGCTTCCTGAGGCAGGAACCGCCGGCTTAGCTGAGTGGCCTGGCTCCGGATCCCATGAGGTCACAGCAGGCGCAGGCCGACTGGCCAGGACACAGCCAAGCGTGGCTCTGTGCTGTCCCTGCCTCTCCTGCACCCTGCACTCTCCTCGTGGGTGACACTGAGCTCCCTAACAGCATGGCCACCTCAGGGCAAGGGCCTACTTCCAGCAGTTCAGGCTCCGTGGACAATGCTCCAGCCGCCTGGCGGCTGTCCTCGCAGTAGCACTGGATGCCATCTGTGTCACATCTGCTGCTCTCTGCCGGTTATGAGCAAGTTACTGGCCCAGTGGATCCACAGACACAGGACGCAGACTTTACCTCTCCATGGAGAAAAGATAAAGATCACTCCACAACATGTACTCTGGGAGACACTGCCGCCATCTTTGGAGAGCAGACTCTTCCCCACAGAGCTGTCTCCAACAACCAAGGTGGACAAGGCAGACTTGGGCCAGTGGGGCCCTGGGACCTTAGCCTGTCCATCCGGCACTAACACCCACAGACTGCTTGTTTTCTTTTTGAGATAGGGTCTCGCTTTGTAGTTCAGGCTGGCCCTCAGCTCACTATGTAGCCCAGGCAAGCTTCAAACTGAGCAATCCTCCTGTCTCTGCCTCTTGAGTGCTGAGATTACAGGTGTGAGCCACCACACCCAGCTGCAGACTGCTTTTTTAAAAATTTTTTTTAAATTTGAGACAGGGTCTTGCTTTGCAGTTCAGGCTGGCCCTGAGCTCACTATGCAGCCCAGGCAAGCCGCGAGCTCAGCAATCCTCCTGTCTCTGCCTCCCGAGTGCTGGAATTACAGGTATGAGCCACCACACCTGGCAATGTGGAATGTGGTGCTGATTGCTAGTTGATTGCTGGTGGGCCTGAGTCACCACACCCAGCATTGTTGTATGTGGTTACCGGGATCGAACTCAGGACCTTGCACTAGCGAGGCAGGCGCTGGAACCTCTGAGCTAAATCTCCGGCCCACACAGACTGCTTTTTATCACACATGGTCGGCCGAGCTCTGCTGCCACAGGGCTGCAGGGATGGGCTTCAGCCATCTTCATCGGACAGCAGGGCTGGGTTGGGACAATCACTATTATTACTGCGCTTTTGATGCTGGGGATCGAATCCAGGGCCTCATGCATGCTCAGTGCAGTCTCTACCACTGAGCTGAACAGTTTTACCCAAATTATCTGATTTTTTTTTATGAGTAGAAAACAGAAAAGTGAACCTACTGATGGGAATGATGGAAAAGATGTTTGGCTCCAACCCGTGAAGCAGTAAAGGATAACAAGGAGCAGAATAAAGCAATGTGTACCAGCCATGGTGGCCACAACTGAGACACACCTAGCACTCTGGGAGGCCGAAGCAGGATCACAAGTTCGAGCCCAGCCTGGGCATCTGAGTGACATCCTGTCTCAAAATAAAAAAATTTAAAAGGGCTGAGGATGTGGTACAGTGCAAAGGCCCTGGGTTCAACCCCTAGTACAAAAAAGCATGTGTAACTAAAGTGTTTATTTCCCCTAGCTGTGTGACTATTTGAACATTTCCATAATAAAAGTGAAAACATATGTGTAATATTGGGAATATATCAGTAGATATTGCATCTAAAAGTCAAATTAATGGAATTCCTGGCAGTGCCTCCTCCCCATAAACACTATACATTCATCCTGGGGCTTTTTCTTTCTTTTCTTTTATGGTGCCAGAGCCCTGCACATGACAGGCAAGTGCTCTGCCACTGAGCTACCTCCCCAACCCTTTTCATTGTACTTTTGAGGCAGAGGTTGCTTAAATTGCCCAGGTGGGCCTCAAACTTGCAGTCTCCCTGCTTCAGCTTCTCATGTCGTGGAACTGTGGGTCAGCAGCACACCCAGCTATCCTAGGACTTCATGTTTTGTTTTGTTTTTTTGAGACAGGCTCTTATATGTAGTTCAGGCTGGCCTCAAACTCACTGTGTAGCCCACACTGGCCTCGAATTCAAGGCAATCCTCCTGCCTCAGCCTCCTGAGTCCTGGGATTACAAGCCTGGGCCACCACACCTGGCTTATCCAAGGACTATTGTAAGGACTATCAGGGTCCTGTTTTCACAGAGGTCAGTGGCCATCTCTACTGATGTCTTTAACTCCCTTGTGAAAACAACACAGAATTCTGCTTGTGAGAAAAGTGAATATTATACACACACAACAGGTGTTTTAGGGACAGCAAGCGGCACGGGGGAACCTCTTCTATATGGTCTGAGATTTGTCTTGCTATGTGTGTTAATATTTGTTTTTTGGGTTTTTTTTGAGACAGGGTCTCACTTTGTAGTTCAGGCTGACCCTGAGCTCACTATGTAGCTCAGGCAAGCCTGGAACTCAGCAATCCTCCTGCCTCTGCCTCTGAGTGCTGGGATTACAGGCGTGAGCCACCATGCCTGGCATTGTGGTATGTGGTATTGATTGCTGGT
>PVIC010024077.1:0-26336 GCA_004025085.1 Thryonomys swinderianus
AGTTCGATCCCCGGTAACCACATATAATGCTGGGCGTGGAGACACGCCCACCAACAACCAACACCGCATACCACAATGCCGGACGTGGTGGCTCACGCCTGTCATCCCAGCACTCGGGAGGCAGAGACAGGAGGATTGCTGAGTTCGCGGCGGCTTGCCTGGGCACCATAGTGAGCTCAGGGCCAGCCTGAACTACAAAGCGAGACCCTGTCTCAAAAGCAAAAAAAAAAAAAAAAAATTGAAGGCACAGTGCTCGCTTCGGCAGCACATATACTAAAAATTGAAGGCACATAAAACAAGTGGTACTTCCCAAATGTATCTCTGTATCATTTACTCATTATCTTTTAGTATATGTGCTGCTGAAGCGAGCACTATTCATTATCTTTTAGTTAATTTATCCCTTTTTTTTTTTTGGTACTGGGGATCGAACTGGGGAACTTGTGCTTGTGAGACAAGCACTGGAACCATTGAGCTAAATCCCTGGTTTCCTATAATCTTGATCTGTGGAAATCTTATCTATATTTGGAGGTCAATCTGAATGCAAAGTCTCCATGAACTACTTCCTGATGAGCCAGGTTGAAAAACTCTTCCATTTTTGTTTGTTTTGTTATGTTGTGATTGCAATTCTGGAGACTGAACCCAGGGCCTTATGCATGTTAGCCAACTACTATACCTGCTGGCTACATCCCCAGCCCCTTTTGTATTTTTATAATAACAGCGGCTAACACTTACAGAACACATAGTATGTATGCGTTGAATACTGCCCTTTTTTTTTTTTTTTTTTTTTTTTTGAGACAGGGTCTCACTTCGTAGTTCAGGCTGGCCCTGAGCTCACTATGTAGCACAGGCAAGCCTCGAACTCAACAATCCTCCTGTCTCTGCCTCCTGAGGGCTGGGATTACAGGCGTGAGCCACCATGCCCAGCATTTGTGGTATGTGGTACTGACTGCTGGTGGGTGTGAGTCACCATGCCCAGCATTGCTGTATGTGGTTACCAGGGATTTAACTCAGGCAGGCGTCGGAACCAGAGCTAAATCTCCGGCCCAATACTGCCTACTTTTGAATACCATCTAGCTAATAAATAACGTTTAATCTTCACAACAACCCTTTGATCAATGAAGAAATACATAAGGTGAACTTCATGATTTTGTTTTTATCAAACTCTGACATCCATTACTATTAGCTATGGACAAATCCAATTCCCGTTTCCATCACATCTCAGACCATGAGCTCAGAGGATAGATATCACGATTATTCGCAGCTTTTCCCAAAAGTCATCATAGTACTACCCTGAAACAGCAGAAAAAAAAAATTTTTTTTTTTGAGACAGTGTTTCGCTTTGTAATTCAGGCTGGCCCTGAGCTCACTATGTAACTCACGCAAGCTTGAACCCAGCAATCCTTCTGTCTCTGCCACTTGAGTGCTGGGATTACCGGCTTGAGCCACCAGGCCCAGCATTTAGCAGAAATTTTTTAAATGATTGACAAATTCAGGTAATTTCCTTAACACATCTTCTACACTGGGTTCAAGCTAAACTGACACTCTTGCTCTTCCAAAGCGTGATTTGCTTCTTACCGTTCTTCCTGGCTTATGAGCTCCTCAGTAATTACCACCTGAACTTTCGCTAAGCAACTTCCTCAGAGTACAGCTGGACAGTTTGTTGCTTCCAGGTACTAGGGAGAATGAATTCTGACCTCATACTTAGAAAGGAGAATCAGATACAGAGATTTACCAAGAGACTGAGTCCCCAAGAGACTAGTCAAATCCTTCACTACTGGAACAGAACTCTGAAAGAAGGATAGCAAGTTCGAGCTCAATATGGCTGACTTAGCCAGACCCTGTATTTCAGTACGAAGAGCCTGGGTTCAACCCACAGTGGGAACGGGGCCTAACTTTGGATATTCAGATTATCTACTCAGCAATTTACAAATTTACAAATACAGTATATAACTTTTTGCTTTCCAGCAGACTAGTTTCCCAAGAGCAGGAGCCCAATAAATTTTTGTGAATGAACTTAGCTACCTTTCAAAAAATTGCTACACTTGATCTTAGCCATTCGAAAACGATCTAATCTGTACTCTGGGAGTCGCAACATTTCCTGAAGCCGAAAACCTCAAAGTGCCACTGGGGAGCCTTAGGCCCAATGAACACTTAGTCCCCTGGCTTTCCTGCACAGCCATTTCTCCCTCACTCTTCTCCAGAGGTGGCTCAGTCGCCCGGCCCAGCCTCGTGCACCAGCCCCAGTCGTCCCAGCCTCCACCTTCATCCCTAGGACATCCCGGAAGAAATGCGTCGTCTGGAAGCGGTTTCCCACTTTGAATACGAAGTGCAAAGCTCGGCGCGTGGCCATGGCTTCCAACAGCACAAAGCCTTCTTCTAGGTGCACGGCGACCGACGCACACTCCGTGCAAGGCGCGGGTGACGTCACTAGGCAGCGACGGCGCGCTGTCCTGGCGCCGGGAAAGATGGCTGCGTTGCTAAGGAGCATGCGGGGTCCTGTGAAACCCTTGCTGCGGGTCGTCCAGACTTGGGACATGGAAGCGCGGCGCTGGGTCCGGGCGCTGCGGAGAAACCCTGTGAAAGTGGTGTTTCCGTCCGGAGAGGTGGTAGAACAGAAGCGTGCACCAGGGAAGCAGCCCCGCAAGGCAGCCAGTGAAGCCGGTCCCCAGGATCAGCGACATAAACAGCCAGTTCAAACGTCCCCATCCCAAACGCCTAGCACCTGGGAAGAAGCAGGGATTCGCTACGATAAGGCTTCCCCTGGAGACAGCAGGCTGAGGTGATGTGTTTCTGAGGCTCATCGGCTATTCTTGTTTCTCTTCCTGCCTCACAGCGGGACCTTAACTCACATTTTAAGTTTTTTTTTTTTTTCCCAGTATGGCCTGCTGGTTTTTAATTCTTTTATTATTGTATTTCAGAACAAATGTTGCCTGGAGTTTGTTTCTATTCTTGCGAAGCTCCTGAATGTCTGTTAAGAACTGTCTCAGTTAATAATCGTCCTTTTTGTTTCCACCCACAGAAATGTAATGACAATCGTTAAGTCGAGGTCATTTCGAGAAAGGCAAGGGAAGATTCTGTTGGAAGGTCGCAGGCTGATTGCAGACGCTCTCAAGGCAGGAGCTGTACCAAAGGTTTTTTTCTTTAGCCGTCTGGAATACGTTAAGGAGCTGCCCGTCGATAAACTGAAAGGAGTCAGCCTGATAAAGGTGAAATTTGAGGATATCAAGGATTGGTCCGACCTAGTTGCTCCACAAGGAATAATGGGTCAGTGGTTACACAGTGTGTTGCTAGGAGTAAAGCCCTAGAATTTCTCGTTTCTAACTGTGTTAGGGTAACGAATTCTGTGTTTTTTTTTTTTTTTTTTTAAGACAGGGTCTCGCTTTGTAGTTCAGGCTGGCCCTGAGCTCACTATGGTGCCCAGGCAAGCCGCCGCGAACTCAGCAATCCTCCTGTCTCTGTCTCTCGAGTGCTGGGATTACAGGCGTGAGCCACCACGCCCGGAATTGTGGTATGCGGTGTTGATTGTTGGTGGGCATGAGTCTCCACGCTCAGCATTACATGTGGTTACCGGGGATCGAACTCAGGACCTTGCGCTTGCGAGGCAGGCGCCGGAACCACTGAGCTAACCCTCCGGCCCACGAATTCTGTTTTAAGACAAATTCAAAATGTTAATTGAAGAATCCTTTCTTAGGATACCCGAAAAAGTATAGTTTTCGAGCCTATGGATGGTGTTTTCAGTGGAAGCTGAAGGAAGTTTCTTATATGCGTATTACAGCTTTTTATAGAATTTAGAAAGAGCCATTGTTCCTCATGTTTCTTCAACCTATTTCTTTTTTGGTGTGTGTGACAGGGTTTCAATATGCAGTTCAGGCTGGTCTTGAATTCATTGTGTTACCTAGGCTGGCCTCAAACGCTTGGCAATCCTTGTGTCTCAGCCTCTGGAGTACTGGGGTTACAGGTGAGCACCACCACACCCAGTCATTCCATCGTTTTAAAAAGTTTATATTATTCAGCTTATTCTTATGGTGTTATAAATTTGAGGAGGGGGCTAAGGAGTGAAAGAGGAACTACTGCTACTTGTCAAGTGTCAGGCCTTCTAAAACTCAGTTTTAGTAAGTGGGTCCTCTCTAAGTAGTAGTATCTCGTTACCACAGGCATCCAAGTGTAAGTTAAGGACTCCTAAGCTCCCCTCCCCCACTAGGCCATCACTTGCAGGATCCGAACAGCACACAGGTGCCTGATGTCAGAACGTCATATGTATTCAGGACTTTGTATCTTTGTTGTCTTTGGAAACGATCCTAAATTTTTCTTTGTATGAGGGCAGTAACTTGGAGTTTTTTGTTTTTATTTGCAGTACTGAGGCTTTCCACTGAGCTACACTACATTCCCAGCCCTTTTTCATTTTTAAATTTTAAGTTTTATTATTTTAATTTTAGGGTCTCTAAATCATTAAATTGCTGAGACTGGGTTCGAACTTGTGATCCTCTTGTCTCAGACTTTCCAAGTGCTAGGATTATGCGCGTGCCAGTAACTCTTTATTGAAGCACTTATATTTGACAAGATGCTAGTAAATTTTTAAAAATTATCCAGTTTGGGGGTCGGAGGGTTAGCTCAGTGGTTCCAGCACCTGCCTCGCAAGCACAAGGTCCTGAGTTCGATCCCCGGTAACCACATACAATGCTGGGCATGGAGACTCACGCCCACCAGCAATCAATGCCACATACCACAGTGCTGGGCGTGGTGGCTCACACCTGTAATCCCAGCACTCGGGAGGCAGAGGCAGGAGGATTGCTGAGTTCGAGGCTTGCCTGGACTACATAGTGAGCTCAGAGCCAGCCTGAACTACAAAGTGAGACCCTGTCTCAAAAAGGAAAAAAAAAAAATTACGGTTTGGGAGCATGTTTACAAAGGGATTCTTTATTTGCTATCAATTTCTATAAAGCACTTAAACAGTTTCTGACCTAAAGAAAACCTTTATCACCTCACTACAGTTCGCTAGGAAAGAAATTTGCCATTGTAAATCCATGAAAATAAGTTCATCTGTACCAGAGAAATTTCATATACTCTAAGGCCATTTTTATTTTAATATTTACGTTTTTCCTGTTTTTTTTTTTTCCGTTTGCCTTAAACATTTTCCATAAACTGCAAGCTGGAGAGTATAATGTAGAGATTTTTAAATAAAAACTTTTCAGTATGATGGCACTTAATGTTTTCACTTTTCCAGATATCCTCAAGCCCATTTGTATTCCCTTTTATTAGACTAAGGACAGAGAAGTCACTAGGTAAATATGGCTGTGATTGGTCTGAAACTCAAGCTTCTGGACCTCTAACATGAGGTCTTAGAAGTAACGTGGTCCCACTACACTCACCCTTTATTTTGCAACCTATGCAGAATGTGTTCCAGAAATAGTGCTTCTGAGCTGGGATATTTGAAAAAGAAGTCATTATTTTGAGGCATTCAAAAGTTTGGAATTCAGATTATTTTTCTTGGGAACGCAGTTTGAATTCTAAGACAAGCAATGAAGGAGTGATAAGTCTCAAATCAGAGGTAGCAGACTGATAAATGGTTTTTACACGTTTAGTTTAAATTGACAAATTGTTCTTGTTTTTTGCAACAGTCTTGCTATGTACTTCAAGCTTGCCTTGAACTCACTATGTAGTCCAGACTGGTCTTGAAATCAGGATGATCCTTCTGCTTCAGTCTCTTGAGGCAAGTGTATGCCACCATGCCTAGCTAAATTTACAAATTGATAAAAAGTATTTAGCCTCCCTAATAGGAAAATTGCAGGTTAATAAAGGAAATGCCATTTCCCCCATCAATGGCAAAAATGGAAATATTATATACTCTCAGTGACAGGTTTTGAGTTGGGAGGCAGGTATTTTTATGTGCTCCAGACACAAGTAAACTAGAATAGCTCTTGGGGAGGGCATTTTGGTGTCACTTATTAACATTAAATCACATACCCTCTGTCCATCTCACAGATGTTGTCCCAGAGAAATTTTTAAACATGGAAAGTCATAAGGGGTATTTATTGTAGCAGTGTGTGTAACAGAAAATTTGTGTTTTATCAGTAAAAGAGCTAAAGGAACTGTAGTGCATTTATATAATTAAGTAACACGTGGCAGTTAGAATAAAGTAGTTCCAAATGTACGGACATGATTTTTCCAGACATATGTTGTCAAGTAAACAGATCACAGAATAAATCATACACTTCTTTTATGTTGAAAAAGAAATGTGCCTATATGTAGGCAGATGGATAAAGTTCTAAAAGGATATTCTCCGGATCGAAAACACCTGCAGCAGGGAAAGGCTTGGCAGTGGTGGAAGTTTTATGTTGTTTCATCAGATTAGTGAGCTTCTTGTGTTCTTTCCTCAGGGATTTTTGCCAAACCTGACTGTGTTAAGATGACATATCCAGAGACTCAGCTCCACCATTCACTGCCTTTATTGTTGATTTGTGACAATCTCCGTGACCCTGGGAACCTAGGGACAATTCTGAGATCTGCTGCTGGGGCAGGCTGTAGCAAAGTGTTACTCACCAAAGGTAAGAGCACCTGTCACCAGGTGGATTGATTGGCCATTTTTTAAGTGAACCAGGACTCTGGGCAGACATGCATGGGTTTGAAATGTGGATCTGCCCTATACTAGCTGTGTATCCTGAGCAATATACTAAGTATCAGTTCCCTTATGTATAAAATGGGAATCATCTTTTCTTAGTAGAAATTTTTTGTTTTTGTTTTTTGTTTGTTTTGAGACAGGATCTGGATATATAGTTTAGGCTGGTCCTCATTTCGCTGTGTAGTCCAGGCTGGCCTGGAACTTGTGGTCATTCTCCTGCCTCAGCCACCAAAGTGCTGGGATTAGGGGCTTATGCCACCACATCTGGCTTTCTCTTCATAGGGAATTTTGAGAATTATGGGAGATGGTGCCAGTAAAGTACTTTGCATCATGTCTGAGACACTGTGACCCAGTAAACATTGATTTATCTTTTAAAATTATTTTGAAATCTCCTAGGTTATTAAAGATTTTAAATATTAGTCAAGATAAAATACAGATGCCAGTTTGAACATTTGGTTTTAGGTCTTGTATTTGATGAGCCTGTGTTCCCAAGCTGTTGGGTCAATGAGACCTTCCTAACCTTTGAATTCAGAGTCCTGTGAAAGGAAAGCTGTCAATAGAGAGTGATACACCATAGAGACACATTTCCCTTAGCCTCAGGATGGGTCACACTCTCCACATAATCTCATTCTCTCTCCTCATCAGAAATGGGGGTTATTAGGCTTGGCTCTAATTAGAGTTGCCAAATGGATGGGACGTGCAGAAAGTGCCTATTACACCTTGGGAGTGGAGCTGAGGGAGAGTCTCGTTCATCGAAATCACCTAAGCTACCATTAAACAAACTAATACCAGCAGTCATTGCTGAGACTTGCCTGAATTGCTTCTTTCAAGTCTTCTGGTCTTAGCCTGTTGGAGAATGTTTCTCTGCCAGTGTGAGACTTAGGTTGTGGGCTTCCGTAATCAGTACCTCACTTCCATTGCTGAGTGTTCTGATCGCAGGTCAGGTTTTGCAGAATGAGAGGCAGGGAAAGGGGAAGGAAGTGCTTGCTGTGGTCCCCAGTGTAAGGATGGGGAGAGAAGTGTCACCTTTTCCATATTCCCACTAGGGAAGTGGTCAGGCTACATAGTTCCCTCCAAATCTGGGCCCTTCTAGTCCCTTTCCCTTACTTCTCGGCCCATCTCCCATCTCTGGTTTCCTGCGCTATATGGTAAGATGCATGTGGCCACTCTAATATCCTGGTCTTAGTCTCCATTTTAAACGTGGTCTCCCTAGTTAACTCTACCTGAGCATGACAGATGAACTTAAAGTAGCAATGAGAAGACTTGTGCTGACATGTCAGGAAAGAGGGCAGGTGTGCAGTGCACTGTGGTGTGCTGCCCTGGTCACGCCATCTCTCAGTTGGCCTTTGGCAAGAGCAGACTCAGAAAAATTAAGTATCCGTGATGCAGCCAATGCACAGGGGTGGTCAGGCCTGGCAGGTGATAGTGTAGAAGGGCCAGGTTCATCTGGCCTCCTTCCTGCAGTGTGAGAGAAGGTGGCGGGTGTTAAGGCTCCCCTCACCCTGGATCACGGGACTCACAATCCTTACGTGTCGTCTCTAGTGTGGAGAATTTCTGTCCCAGTCTGCAGTGAGCATTGAAGCCAAATGAGTCTTTGTAAAACACTAGTTGGGTTCTGTCACCGTTCATCACAATCCTTCAGTGGGATTGTACTGTCAGCTGATAAAATCCCAAACTCCAGTTGCACATGGTGATGCACACCTATCACCCAAGCACGGAAGCGGGAGGATTGCACGTTCAAAATCAGCCTGGACAACTGTGATTTAGTGAGCCCTGTCTAAAATTTTAAAAATTAAAAAAGAATTGGAGATGCAATTTAGTGCAGAGCCCCTGGGTTCAACACCCAGTACTGGATCAATCTATTAGTCCAAACTACTGCTAGGTATAGTGGTGCACGCCTGTGATTCCAGCACTTGGGACCGAGTTCCAGGCCAGTCTGGGCTACAGAGTAAATTTAAGATCAGCCAGAACTAGAGAGAAAAATCCAAACTCCCCAGCTTAGCTTCCTCTGTGTTGATAGCTGCCTGCCGCTACCTCCTTCCCTAGCACAACCCCATGCTCAACTAGCACTCTGCCTCTTCTCTGACCATGTCTTCCGCTTAGGCCTCTCTCTGACAAGCTCCAGAGAACCACCAGCACACTGTCATGATGAAAGTTCCACTTTGTACATGTTTTTGGTTAACCCTGTTCATGCTTCTTTCACATCACTTATCACTTGTTTTGAGACAGGGTCTCGCTATATAGGCCTAAACTCACTAGATAGCCCATGCCAGCCTTGAACACACAGTAATCCTGCCTCAGCCTCCCAAGTACTGGGATTCCAGGTGTGTACCACAACACCTGGCTCACTTACCGCCACTATTATCTGACTAAATATTGTTCACCCACCACCACCACCACCAAGCCTTGAGTTCCTGGAGATGGTATTAATTCTTCATATTGCTTCTCCAATGTTGATCACAAGTGTGTGGACAGTACTGAAGGGATGGATAGTCTGTTTTGAGCGTTAACAAGGAATAATCCTACCGTCCTTTGCTGGGTGCTGCCATCACTTAGGGAGTTCTGGAAGGTCCCAGCTACTGAGAAAAACTTTTGTTTCTGGATCCAAAATTAATCTGATTTACTTACCTCTCTTTGTTTTCTAGGCTGTGTGGACGCCTGGGAGCCCAAAGTCCTACGGGGAGGGATGGGGGCACATTTCCAGCTCCCCATTATCAACAATCTGGAATGGGACTCAGTGCCCAACTATCTGCCCCCTGACACCCGGGTCTATGTGGCAGACAACTGCGGTCTGTACGCCCAGGCCCAGATGTCTAACAAAGCCAGTGACTATGGCTGGGTGTGTGATCGACGATTTCTAAAGTTTCACAGGTCTGAGAAGGAGGAGGAGGAAGACAAGGATCTAGAGACCAGAGCCATTAAAGATTGGCTCCCTGAACTCGAGGTCCAGAGTTATGACCTGGACTGGACAGAGGCTCCCGCAGCTGTGGTGATAGGTGGGGAGACTCATGGTGTGAGCCTGGAGTCCCTGCAGTTGGCTGAGAGCACTGGGGGCAAGAGGCTGGTGATCCCTGTCGTGCCTGGTGTGGACAGCCTTAACTCGGCCATGGCTGCAAGCATCCTGCTCTTTGAAGGGAAAAGACAACTTCGGGTAAGGGCAGAACACTTGGGCAGGGACAGGAGTTACCACTGAGGATGCCTCTGGCTTCTACCCTGGCACAGTGTTAGGAGATTGGCACAGTTGGCAACTGTGGCTTCCCAGGCTACATGCAGGAGGCAGGAAGTAGGCATTACTGGCATTATATAGTTACTGGAGGGGAAGAATTTCCATAGAAGTTTCTGCTTTTCGTAAGTAACAAAGGTCAGAATTCTTCCTGAGATCTCCCATCTCCACCAGTTTTGAGGTCATAGATGGTCCACATGATTGTATATACCTACAAAAATCACCCATTAGGACTGGGATGTAGCTCGGTGGTAGAGTGCTTGGTTAGCATGCACAGAGCTCTGGCTTTACCCTCAGCACCTCAAAACAAAAAAGTCACTAAGGAGCGTCTTTCTATCCATTTAGTTTCCTAAGGCATCATCTTTGTCAGAGCAGTTGGGGGCACTTTATAGCTATGAAGCAGTGGTTCAGTCACTTGCATCTGATCATTGATCATTCAAAAATAAACTCTGAAGTGTAGAACCAGAGATTACATCAAAAAGTTTCAGGGGCCAGGGATTTAGTTCAGTACTGCTGCACCTGCCTTGAAAGCTCAAGGTTTTAAGTTCAAACCCAGTCCTAGAAAAAAAAAAAAAGTTTAAGTATCTCTTAATCTTTGGCCTAGTCAGGAGGACACTGCTAAGACATTAGTGACCCAGGAAGCTGAGGGCTACCAGTCATGGCATTCATCAGCTGGCTTTTCTTCGGAAATAGATGTCAGTCTCTGGGGTTGTTTGGTTAGACCTTCACTGTGTATTTCTTCCTCCAGCAATTAGTAGAAAAGGTTAGTTCACCAAGTGGTATCATTCCTTCTTATCATCTCTCCAAATAACTTTCTGAGAACTATGCAAAAAAGAAACAGTTTTAAAATCTTCAGCTTAATATTGTCAGGAGATCTCTGCTCTTTCATGAGCTCCCTCCCATAACTAGTCCTTGTTATGCTTGGAGGGGGACTTGCAGGCGATTGAATCACGAGGGTTAGCAGTGGAGACGTTCGTGGCTGAGTGGCTGTTGGGTGTGGTTTTGTCCCAGCCCCTCCCTTCCTCACTGCTTCCCACTTGCCACGTGAATAGCTTGCTCTGCCATGCTGTTTCTGCTGTGAAGCCAGCAAACCTTGGATTGAATCCACTGGAACTGAGCCAAAATAAACCTGTCCTCCTTGAAGTTGCAAGTGTTGAGTGTTTTGTCTCAGAGACAGCAAAATGACTGATACAGTCCTATTTTATATAACACTCAACTAGATGTAATATAGTTATTTACATTTATATTCTCCTTCCCTCCACATAAGACAGAACTGCTCAAGAAAATGCCAGTGTTCCTGGGCGCAGTGTGAACAGAGGGTTCCTGTGAGAGGAGGGTGTTTGAGGTTCAGAGCACTTGGGGCCCTTGGCACCACACTGCTGCAGGACCCTGCTGTTCTCAAAACCCCAGAGGACCAGAGCAAGCAGGATCCTTCCTTACCAGGTGCCAGCCAGGGATGGGAGGGCAGCAGATGGTAGTCACAATCTTTGGGTAACTGTGGGAAGGGGTGAGTGGCCTGGAGTATGGGGTTCATTCCATACACTGTTATTTTGTTGGTTTTTGAGACAGGGTCTTGCTGTGTTGTTCAGGCTGCCCTTGAACTCACTGTGTTGCCATATTGAGTGAACATACTGTCAACCTCCCAGGTGCTGAGATTATAAGCATGCGCCACCTTAGCCAGCCAAACTGCTTTTGTAACTGCAAAGAACAGGGCTGGAGTTAAAGGCAAGTTGGAATGTAGTCTTCCCATATCCCTTTGATACAGCAGCTCTACACATGGTTGGATTCCCTGGGGGTCCTTCATTCCCGGTGCTTGGGTGAGTTGCCAGCATCCTCAAGACAGACATGTAACTTTCCTTCCTGTTCCTCCAGGTGCTTAGTAAAAGTGCCTTTTGGGAGAAGCAAGTGGTTGGTGTGCTCAGGGGCCCACCTGCCAGGGGGTTCCACTGTGGTGTGTTTAAAGGAAAGCGTGTTTGCAGTTTTTAGTTTGGTTGTCAGCATTGTTCAGGCTGAACTGCAGCTGGGGTGTCGTACTTCTGGGCCTGCCGGTTACCCCCAACATGTGACAGTTTGGGCACCCAGAGATTCTTGGGATTCAGCTTTCAGGAAGACTGGGTGTGCCGAGAGTGGAATATGGCTGTCAATCCCCGGTCAGCTTTCAGAGCAGGGGTGCCCAGAGCCTTCTGCACCGTTTTCCACGAACAGCTGGCAAACTTGCTGAGCTGAAGAATGAAGCTGAGTATCGCATCAGCAAGCTGGGCTGCCTGGAGAATTCCTGCCCCTCCAGTCTGCTGACATTTCGCCTCCCCCTCAACACCTTAAAAATGTGCTAAGAAACAAATGACTAAATGGAAGCCTTTATCTTTCCAGCACGAAGCCAATATCTTATAATTTATGTCTCTAGCTTGTGTTCCTGCTAGGTTTTATTACAAAATAGAAACTAATGTAGGGCCAGGGATTTAGCCCCGTGCCTGCCTCACAAGCACAAGGTCCTGAGTTCGATCTCCGGGACCGGTATACACACACACAGACACCCCAGTGAAAGAACAAACCATCTACCTTATCATTGTAGGTCTTGGAGGAAATATCTACATATTACTCACTGTATAGTCAATGGCTCACAGTGTCTGAATTCTTTTCTATACTCATGAGAATGACTTAGGCTGGGGGTGTGGAGGAGGGGCAGGAGATTAATTGCTATCTTTCAAATGATTACTAGGTACCAAGTGGTTACACTGTATAGTGAGTAGTCCTGGAAAATCACTACCATGCGTTCTCAACTTTGAGGCCAACACTTTCTGTCACCCTTTCACAGACGAATAAAACTGAGCAGCATATGACAATAAACTGCTTGGCTAAGAGATAAAACACCATCAAATGCTAGCCAAACTCCCGCCTTTTGTTGAGGCACTGCCGAAGTACTGGTTTCCACCACAAGGTGGCAGGCCTCGCCTCAGAAATGGCTCGGCGCTGCAGAGAGGGTCAGGATTTTTTTCTGGATTTAAATTGTTAAAAAGTGAGGGAAGAGGAGGATGGAGTCAAGTCTCCAGCACAGAGCACGCCCAGAGGTGTCAGAATGCACGCAGACTGCCTCATGTTTTGGCACAAGTAAGAATCTGAAGTTCAGGAAGGCACCGTACAAAAAACTTGAGAGATGGCACGTGGCAAAACTGGCCCAGTGTCTCCCTGTGACAGAGCCTCTGGCCGAGCAGCTGGGCAGCTCCGGGCAGACACTGGTGCCCCAGCGAACCCACATCACACTGGGACTCACAGCTCCCTCCAGTTAAGCGCTGCAGGGCCGCCCAGCTGCTAGCTCCTGCACAGAACCCTGGGAACCTTCTGTCGCTTGCCCCAGGATTCAGGGTGACTGCAGATGTCATCCCATGCAAGCTGAGCTGCATCTAGCGTCACCTTTGGTGTTCCCCACACAAGGACCCCAAAATAGCACTGAAAACCCACAGCTGTGTTGCAGGGCCTGGTCTTCCCCTGTGGCTGCAGCTGCCTCTTCTCTCAGGAGCAGACTTCACTTGTGTTTTTAAAATTTTTCAAGAAAGCACTCATGGATTTCCTTTCTCTTTCTCTTTCCCTCTCTCTCTCTTTTTTGTACTATTATTGAGGGCAGCCAGGGTCTCACCCATCCACACAAATGCTCTACCACTGAGCTACACCCCAACCCCACCCCCCTTTTTTTAAACTTTAAATTTTTGAGACAGGTCTTACTCAAATGCCTAGTGTGACCTCAAACTTGATCTTCCTGCCTCAGCCCTCCTGAATAGCTGCAATTTTAGGTATGTGCCACCATGGCTGGCACGTTGCCACTTTTAAACTCCCAAGATCTTATTTCCTCTAAATCCATGAATGGAATAAACTAGACCAAATTAAGCATGAAGTAATTTCTGAACTGAGAAGCTGTGTCACACACATCTAAGGCCAAGTCCTCGTGGAAAGCCTCAGACAGCACTGACACTTGGTGGCCACATACGACTGATGACTGCAGTGTGTCATGTATGAGATCAGGTCTATTCTTCCTTTATTTTTCATCTTTGAGGTGGGATCCTGCTATGTCACTCAGTCTGGCCTCAATTTTTTTTTTTTTGGAGACAGGGTCTCGTCTTGTAGTTCAGGCTGGCCCTGAGCTCACTATGGTGCCCAGGCAAGCCGCCGCGAACTCAGCAATCCTCCTGCCTCTGCCTCCCTAGTGCTGGGATTACAGGCATAAGCCACCACATTGTGGTGTATGGTACTGATTGCGGGTGGGCATGAGTCACCATGCCCAGTGTTGTATGTAGTTACCAGGGAGCAAACCAGGGACATTGTGCTTACTAGGCAGGCAACAGAACCACTACACTAAATCTCTGGCCCTGGCCTCAAATTTTGATCCACCTCAGCCTCTTAGTAGCTAGGATTACACTATTTTCCCTGGTACTAGGGATCGAACACAGGACCTTGTGCTTGTGAAGCAGGCACAGTGCCACTGAGCTAAATACCCAACTCTGCTTTTCTTGCTCTTAGTACTGGGACTCGTAGTTGTGTTAGAGGCAAGAGCGCTTTTTCTCAGATGAAGCCTTAGAGTTGGGTAGGAAGCTGTCAAAGCTGCTGCCTCCTCAGATTGCAAGGAGGGACAGAGGTTGGGGAGGAGGAGCGGTGGCTTAGAACTTGGGACTGCGCGTCCTGTGGTGTCCAAAGGGGAGCGATGATTTTGGCCCTGAGTCCTAAGGCCACATCACCGTATCCTAGTTGTACCCTGCCTGAGCGCCTCATTTCTGTGAGGCAAACAGACCTGAGGCTACTTCTCCCGGCTTTGGGCTGCACATCGGCCTATCAGGATGGAGCTTTATACGAGTTGGCACCATGATTGAACAGAAATCTAACGGATCCTCAGAATAAGTTCCACCTACAACTGCTGGCACGTTTCCTGGCTTGGGAAGTATTCTGAGACACCAAGGGAGTGAGCCACACTCACACCGTAGAAAAAGAAGCATACTTGCTTTGTCCTTTTACATAAAAGGTGAACATCCTTATGTCCTGTCTCCCTGGAGAGGAGAAACCCCAGCCATAAAGCAGAACCAATATAAAAATCTACATACAGCCTTTTGTTTCCTGGAAAACCTTTCACCCTCCACACATGTTCACAGACCACTGGCACTAATAAAGAAGCTCGCATTCAACAAGCATCTGTCCCTAAAGATTTTCCCTTACGCACACTACTGGGAGGAAAGGGCATATTCTTGTCCTGTCATTTAGCAAGGTGGGGTGTAGGGAAGGTGCTGACTTCCATGCAATTGCTTTTGAAGGAAAACAGGAAAGATCTTCCCATGCTCAGGGTCCCCGGAGAGGAGCTGCAGGGGCACTCCTGACCCTCTGCAGCATATGTTTGGTGCCACCTCAAGATCTGTGCCACAGTGGCATTCCAGTCTCACAGGGCAAGGCTGAGCCTGCCCAGGCTGGCTGGAGAAATGGAACCACGTGCAAAATGTGTGTTTGCTCCTGCGTGACTGGACAGGGAGGGACCACGTGCTTGTGTGGATCCCTGCCAGCCCAGTAGTCCTGTAAGTGGAGCATTTCTCCACGGGACATCACACATCCCTGGCTTTCTCCCCACACTAAACAGTGTTCCACGAATCAGGTCCCACGGGCCTGTTCCTAGACCACACCCTGCTGCCGGTCTCACTGCCGAATGCAGTCTGCTGTGCGGAGCCCAGAAACAGGAGTGGGACTTGCTTTTTAGTGTCTTTAGTTAGGTAACAAGAAAAAACAGCCTGGCTGAAAATCATGGCTTGAAGCTTGGCTGATGCCCGATAAGTAGTATTGGGCCCCTGAGGTGGGATAAGTGACGGCCATTGATTTCAAGCCACATTTGAGGAAGGGGACACAAGCAATAGCAGAACACGACCTCACTCCTGGAAAGAAAGCTGGTCTCCGTCTGCCCATTCTACATACTAGTCCCAACAGGGGCCCTTACATCTTTAACATGGTAAGACAGGTTAAAAACAATATTCATGTCTGTGGTGAGAATGGGTGGAATGGGATCTGGAGGTTGGTGGAAGTTGTAAATACAAAGTCAGGAAACCCAGGGTGGCATTTCTACAGCCATCTTCCTGCCTCAACCCACAGGGCCCGGCTTCCCTTGCCGCTGATGGAAGCCTATGATATGAATGTATCACAGGAGTTTTAACCCACTTCCCATAGCAGCAAGACTTACGAGGTACTTTGGAGCCAGTTGGTGGGATCTGCCATGCTACGTACTTTATCTGCATCGATGACCTTTAGGATTTCTCGTACTTGGAGCTCTTCCCTGATATTTTCCCCCAGTGCAGTCACTGTCTAGACCTTAACCTTTTTGGTAACTCTTCCCTGCTGATCTAACCCTACATACACATCCACTGCAGCAGGGGAATTGTGGTGACAAGGACCCGGCTGACATTAGTGGCTAGAGAAGTGAGAAGAGTCAACCTCGCGCAGGTCCAAGTATCACAGAGGCCCTGGTTATTCCACTGCAGTGACTTCGGCAACTCATCGGCGGACTTGCTGCTTCTGCTGCCAAAGACAAGTAGCTACTAAGAGGGCCCCTCTGGCCTCCAGGACAAGCTTGACAAGACATGCGGGGGGTGGGCAGAAATCTCCCAAGGGAGGGAGTTCACCCACCCTGGAAGACACTGGGGCTCCCTCCAGAAGTCTCTTACCCTGGGGCTTGGGTGGCCCCAACGCTTGCCTCATTCTCCACAGGGACACCCATGCTGCGTGTTGTGTTTTCTATCTCGACGTCCGCCGAGAGCCGCGTGGGTCCCGCCGCTGGATGGTCACTGAGTTATGACGGGAGCAAAGGAGCTGACTTAGGAGGTGGGGCCGTCGGGAGAGGCAGGTCCCTGTGGTGTGACCAGGAAGGGACTTTCTCCCTCCCGGGCTCTCACTTGCTCAGCTTCCCGGCTGCCATGGCATGAGCAGTTTTTCTTCTTCCGGCCTTCTCTGCCAGGTGGTCTTGCCTTAGGGCCAGCAGACTGTGCATTGACATGAGCCACATAAACTTCCTTAGGTCGCGGGTACTGGGTATTGTCTCGGTAACAAGGAAGGAGCTGAGACACTGAGTTAGTCCCAGGGTGCAGGCCACTGCACTCCCCCAGGCGTCTCTAATTTCAGAGCTCTCCACTCCCCTGCCAGGTGGGAATGTCCAGAGCAACTCCTGCCATCTGAGAATTCACCCTCCAAGTGCCAAGTCTAACCCAGAGAGGTGGCCAGAGCTCCAGGAGGGATCTTCAGGCACTCTCATCCGAATGAGCTTCCTGGCTTCTGGAACCAAGAAGATCTGACAGATGGCACGTTAATTCTTAGGGCCCCCACCCCCACCCCGCCATGAGTCCAGGGCCTTGTGCCTGCCAGGCAAACCGTCCAACACTGCGCTAAAGCCCCAGCCCCAGCTCCTGGGATTCTTGAACAGAACCATCAGAGGTTCTCTCCGGCCACCCCTTGAGGGATCAGGGAAGGCCAGATGGATGATAACGTCCAGAGATGCCTGCTTTATTTTTTACTAGATGATTGCATTTCAGGCTGGCAACATCAAATAGTCTAATTACCAACTAATTCTGTACCTCTGAACTACAAACCAACAATTCATTTTAGTAAAGAACAGCAGTGTTAACAGCTGGTGGGGGAAGCTGGGTTTTCCAAATAAGTGGTTCCGGTTGGCAGAGTTCTGGTGAAGCTGAGGGTAAGGCCCGAGATTGTTTGGAGACCCTGATACCTGACTGAGACAGGCGAAAGCCCTTGTGAATCCTGAGGCCTAAACCCTCCACACTAAATCCTGTTTCCCTTATTGTGGTCAGTTCAGTTCAAGTAAGACGCCAACCTACCTGAGCCCAGCACAGGGGGCCCGAGACCGACTTGTAGTTGCCCTGCCGTCTGCCCCTCACCCGCCCTAGGTCACAGCTCTCTCTGCTGTGGGAAAAAGCTTGGTTTCTGGTAAGTTCCTGTTGCTTCTTAGTGTTGCTTTGAAAAGAAAAGCGAATGACAAGGGTAACAGCAGGGGGTACAGGTGCCTTGGCAGAGGTCCAGCAGCCTGAGGCACAGAGCTGGGCAGAGGCAGGTCTGTGCCAGCTTGGCAGAGCTCCTCTAAGAACTCAGGGCCTGGTGTCTTGGGAGGATGCCCAAAGAAAAGAATTCATTAATAAAATTCCAAGACAGCAGGAGCTGTTTGCAGTGGTAGGCAGAAACTGGGGGAAAGTTAAGAACAAAGAAGACGGAGGTAAAAGGAAGGAATTAGAAACTCTAGTCACATGGTAGAAGCTCAGTGAAAGTAAGCGCTTACTATGTGCCTCATTATCGTAGCTACTCATTTTGCTCCCCCAAAACCCACAAGCTTCCTTTGAGATTTGGAGGTCTGCTGCCCAAGAACCCACAGACAGGCTGCCGTTTCTATCTAGGACCAAAAAAGGCTAGATCCCCAAGAAAAAGATGGTGTCACTAACAGCTCTTAGCTGGTGCCTGCCAAGCCAGCGCCTCTTTCCCTGCTCCACAGCGTGCATGGGTGCCACCAAGCAGTTCCCTTCCGGTTGTTCTGGGCACGGTGTGTGTGTGTGTGTGCTGAGCCCAGAGTTGGAGCCCAGTCTCCCACCCTCACCCCGACAGGGCCTTCACCAGAGCTGGTGACCTGGACAGTGCAGCAGTCCCAGTTTTAGCTAGGTCATGTCATCCCCACACATCCCAAGCGGTCTCCCAACACGGTGGGCTCTACTGCTGCTGTGAAGATGTGCACCCTTGGGTGCTGGCTGAGGCCTAAATGGAGAAACAAGGCACCACAGAGAGATTGGACTCTTGGGCTGTGTGATTCAGTACATGGTGATAAAGTCCAAGGGCAGAGGGGAAGATGGGGAGGAGGAGGAGGAGGAGGAGGAGGAGGAGGAGGAGACTGAGTCTTAAATAATGGCTCAGGAGGCCCGAGCTCCACTAGATGGGCTCTGGTTTGAGCTTTTCTGCTAGGAAGTCATTGACAAAGGCCTCCACAATGGCAGGGGTGATCTCCTCCACGTCCATCACATACTTGGCCCGGGCAGACATGTCCAGAATGGTGAGCAGAGGGGCAGCCTCGGGCAGGTTGGTGTAATCTCTCAGCGAATCAGTCATGTCATCCTGAAAGTCACCAGACAGAGAGAACTAGTAAGTTTTAAAAAGAGTCCCCTGGGGAGCCCATTCTCCTGAGAACACATGGACAGCACCCTACCTTGAAGGGCAGGTGACCCCACTCTCCCTTAGGGAGAAGGCCACTGTTTTGCAAGATTTTCCCTGAATCCCCAAACCACAAGCAAGTCATTTATCTGTATTAGCAGGAAAACAACTTTAATATGCCGTTTGGCTTTTTAAAATGTGATGTTCTTTGTTTGCTTAGTTTTGAGACAGGGTCTCACTGTGGCCAGGATTTTTTTTTTTTAGACAGGTCTTTCTTTGTAGTTCAGGTTGGCCCTGAGCTCTCTATGTAACCCAGGCAAGCCTTGAACTCAGCAATCCTCCTGTCTCTGCCTCCCGAGTGTGGGAATAACAGCCATGAGCCACCATGCTTAGACTGTGGTATGTGGTACTGATCGCTGGTGGGTGTGAATCACCATGCCCGGTATTGTTGTATGTGGTTACTGGGGATTGAACCACAGACCTTGCATTTGCCATTTAGGTGCCGGAACCACTGAGCTAAATCTTTGGCCCCAGGTTGGTTTTGAATTCACTATGTAGCCCAAGCTGGCCTCAAACATGGTGGTCTTCCTATTTCAGCTTTCTGAAGGCTGGGATTACAGGCAAATGCTACCATGCCTGGCTTCGCTTTTTTGTATGATGTGTGGTCCTGGGGACTGAGTGCCCATCAGCAGTACCACTAAACTATACTCCTAAGCCTTTTTTTTTTTTTTTTTGAGTCAGGGTCTCGCTTTGTAGTTCAGGCTGGCCCTGAACTTACCATGTAGCCCAGGCAAGCCTCGAACTCAGCAATCCTCCTGCCTCTGCCTCCCAAGTGCTGGGATTATAGGAATGAGCCACCACACCTGGCACTGTGGTATGTGGTATTGATGGCTGGTGGGCATGAGTCTCCACGCCCAGCACTGTATGTGATTACCGGGGATCAAACTCAGAACCTTGCACTTGCGAGGCAGGCGCTAAAACCACTGAGCTAAATCTCCGGCCCCAGAAGATGAATTTTAATGTCCACTAAGACTAAATCTGCCTGCCACAGTGGGTAGGAGCAAGGCACAAAAAGGTCCCCCTTCCCCTAGGCCAGAGTCCTGGGTTCCATCAACGCCCAATGTTCCGGCTCCCTGTCCCTCTTGCACTTTGCTTTCCTCCTGAGCATGAGGACCAAGAATGGTACCAAGAAAGCCATGAAGGCCAGAGGCCATGATAAAGTATACAGCAAGCCTGGAGCGGGTGCAGACTGGAAAGAGGTGACACAACCGCTCTGCCCAGACTCCTGGGTCCAGGCAGCCTTCTGCTGCCCCAACCTCCCCTCCTCCTGCTAGGCATGAGCAAGTCCATTTATCAGCACCCATGGGCTAAGGAAGCGCATGCTTCTGCTTCTGCTTCTGCTTCTGGGGCCGCTGCGCCCTCACTTCAGCCCCGCCTGCTGCCTCCTTCCTGTGTGACTTTGACTGGACACCTCTCCACCCCAGGTCTCTTCTCTGCCCAGTGGACTTAACAAACACTCCCTCCATAGGAGCCCGCTCCTGTACCCACAGCTGCATTGCGGGGGAGCACAGGGATCCCTCAACCCTTTGTCTTCTGTGAGACAGGACAATAACTGGGTTCCCAGCCAGAGAGGTGAGATACAAAAGACACAACAGGTGAAGCGCTTGGCTAGTAGCCTGGGATCCTGAAAACCTGCAAAGGCTCCTTTTCAGCCTCCTTTCCAAAGCCCCGCCCACAGCATTCAGCCTATTCTGTTCTGCACCCATCTTTTCTTCCCAGCCATTCTCCAGGGGTTAGAGTTTAACACATGCAGAGCAGCTCACTGCTTTGTGTGCAGCGGCTGGTGAGGCCTGAGGCAGGGCCTGTGAACCTTCTTTGTTCCCCTCCACCCCAGGGCTGGGCAGGGCGACTTGAGCTGCCTTCCAGGGGCCCCTCGGCAGCTATTGAGGAGGTGATGAATGGGTGGCTCAGGGTGTCTGGCCACCCCGTGTTCCCCAGGCCTCTCCTGGGATCCAAACACAGCATCAATTGAGCCAGAGCTCTGAGCAACTGGAGGTACAGACAGGTGCACGCAGGACGGGACGGCCTCACAGAACATCACTGAATGCCTGCTTTCGGGGCAGTGAGCATGCGTGGAGGGCTCTTGGCAGGGAGCAAGGAGCGCGCCTGCGCTGTTCCTCAGGGCAGACGGGAGCCTATGCAGAGGGCTCCGCTCCAGGGCCTGCTTTTTCAGCCTGGGATAAGTTCCCTGTTTTGTCTGGCCCACCAGAGGCCTTTTAGGGCCAGAGCTTGGATGCTGGAGATTGGGAACAGCAATATCTTTCAACTTGGGTGCTCTCTCTGAGGTGGGGTGACTGTGGCCCCCAGCTGCGGTCAAGTTGGGATCCCTCCAATGGGCTACGGCCACTCTATGGGCTGGTATGGAGGAACTACTAATCCAACACTGTATAGAGCACGGCCTGTTCTGACCTAGCACCACCGAGTGAGAGGAGCTGGTGGGTGTATGAGGCAGGGACTCCCCCACAGCCTGGGTAACAGCCCGGGGAGGGCTTCTTACTGTTCTGAGGCTGCTAAGTGGGAAGGAAAGAAGCATGAAGCAGCAGGGAGGTAGGTAATGGTTTTCTTTGGCAAATGACATACCTTTTCTTCTGCATTTGTTTATGGCAGAGTCAACCCAGACCCAGAGGGCCCCTCATGCGTCCTCAAGGTCAGCGTCATTCATGTCCTAAAAGTCCCCAGCTGAGCCTTGCCAGGACCAGAACCAGTTCCATACTCACCTCCCCGGCCACAAAGAACAAAAGTGGTGCCTCCTCCTCTTTGGCTTTGTACTTGGCAATGATTTTCTCAGCTATTGGCTGAATCAGCTGTTTGGCTGCCTCAGACTCTCCATCATCCTCAGAATCTGTGATGGAGAAGGAGAGAAAAAGACAGGAAACTGGCTTGTTAAATAATGGTGCCTATCGAGTGGGCCTGGGTCTTGGGCCTGAGCTACAGAAAGGCCCATCTGAGCAGGCTGGGTGGAAAACAACTTTTTTTAGATGCAGTTCTACTTTCTGTGTGCCAGAGTGTCTACATACATGTGCACATATGTGTGTGGCAGGAGCAGAAATCACTCACACAGTACTTCCCTGCACTGGTGCACCAGAACAACTGGCATTGGTGAGTAGCACCCCTGCTCAGGGAGGCACCTTGTCACCAAGTTACTCATAGGCCCAACCTGGAAGCTTGGCTTCCCACTAAGCAAGGACCCAGGGCCCTCCTGGGCTTTGTTCCATCACAGAATGAGATGCCATAGGCTGGGACCTCTGGCTTAACGAGAATGGCAGAAGTACTGGCAGAGAAGGGGGTGAGGAATGAAGTCCAGTCTGCAGCTTTGATGGCAGAGGTACCTTCATGCCTGGCACCAGACTTGGAGAACACAGGTTAGGCTTCCCTAACAGGAACAGCCGCACACAAGGTCCCAGGTCTCAGGTACTGAGACCTGTGGCCCAGAGCAAGGGCAACATCTCCAGTTGGCAAAAGCAGGGGTGAGGCCAGCAGGGTCCTCTGCAGGGATTTCACTCAGTGGAGCTGCACTGCCTGCGAGGCCCACAGTGCAAAAATGGCAAGACACACGCTGGGTCCTTAGTCTGTGATGTTATCCAACTTGCCTTGCCTCTCTGGGACCCTCTGTCCACATTTCTGCTGATTGCTATGAGGAACCTACTTGTCCCTGGGTTCAGAATTGTTTCCTAACTAAACCTAGGATGGTAGAAAACCCCCAACATCAAGGCTTCCCCAAGGGTCCTCTCCCCAAGGGTCTTCCTTCCCAAGCCAGGACCCAGCCTACAAGTCCAGTTGTTTAAGAATTCCCTTGTAATGCCGGACGTGGTGGCTCACGCCTCTAATCCCAGCACTCGGGAGGCAGAGACAGGAGGATTGCTGAGTTCGAGGCTTGCCTGGGCTCCATAGTGAGGCTCAGGGCCAGCCTGAACTGCAAAGTGAGACCCTGTCTCAAAAAAAAAAAAAAAAAGAATTCCCTTGTGTCTGCTGATCTGATCCCCTCCTGGGGCTCCCCAATTCCTCAGCAAAGCGGGTATGGCCCATCCCAGCCATGGTCCTGGTAGAGGAACTCAGCTGCAGGACACAAGTGCAAGGAGCAGGCAGCACAGGTCTGGGCTGGAACTGTTTTGCTCAGTTCGAGGCTCATCCCGCAGGGTGGCAGAGATCCTCCTGCGGGTGCTCTTCCCCTGCCCGGGGTGTGCACAGCACCGAAGTGGTCGGTGTGGACGGAGGAGCCAGGGCTGCCTCCAAGCTCGCAGGCCAGCTGCTGCAGCCCCAGAACAGTCGGAAGGAACGGAGAGCTGAGAAGCAGCCCCGGGGGTGAGCCATGGCCTGAGGGGGCCCAGCCCCCTACGCTGCTGTGTGTGCAGCCCTGCCTCTTTCCAACAATGGCTCTGTTCATGGGGGGCTCGGGATCCTCCAGGCCTGACCTATTCTGCCCAGCTGGCAGCCAGGAGCAAGTAGGAGGAAAAGCCGGCAGCAACAGCTCCTAGACCACCTCCCCCAGGGGGAAGGCCATGAATAAATCATTGGGGTCAAAAGTGAGGCTGCTGCAGAGAGACAAAGGCCCCAGCTCTACTGGGCTGGTGGCGGAAAGCGGCTGCAGGGACAGGCGGGGACAGGCGGGGACAGGCAGCACTCAAGTGAGGCCCATCGCGGCCCATCCCACCCGGGCCCCCACTGAGCACCATACCTACAAAAAGGACGAGGCAGGGGCCCTCGTTGAGCTGCACAGCGTTGGAGTCGGAGAGCTCCAGCACGGGCTTGGGGTGCCACGGGAACTCCCTGCAGTCCTCGTCGTTGAGCACCTCCACCCGCCCCTGCCGCGTGATCACCTCGCCCTGCGGGTCCAGCACGATGAGCGTGGGGATGCCTGCAAGAGACCGCACTCACGTGGCTACCAGTCCAGGAGAGGCAGCCAGGTCGGGGACCCCAGGCACACTCACGGGTAAGGATCCAGGCCTGGAGCCTGAGCAGGCCCTGGGCTAGACCCAGCTGTGGCCGCACGCTAGCTACAGTACTTCCTTGGGTCAGGAGGAACCTCCTAGAAACCCTGAGCAATCGCCGTGCCGGGGCCTCGGCCGCAACATGGTGAAGGTGCCACCAGTCCTGCTCTCCCATGCATCAAGAGCAATGAGTGATGCCCTTAAAAAGACAAGCCCACAGCACTCTGGGAGATGAGACAGGAGGACTGCGAGTTTGGGCCCAGACTGGGAAATTTAGCAACTTAGACCCTGTCTTAAAATCATTAAAAAAAAAAAAAAACAAGGACATTCCTCAGTGCAAAGGCCTGGGGTTCAATCTTGAGTAGGGAAGGGAAAAGAACTGAGAGCTGAGCACACGGGCCAGGGGTGTACTCAGGGGTCGGGCGCCTTCCCAAAAGGCAGAAGGTCCTTAGTTTGATCTGAGTGCTGTAAGGAGGAAGAAGAGAAGGGAGGAGGAGGAAGGCTGAGCACGGGGTCTTCCCACACTAGAAAAGGTGGTCACTGGTGACTCCCTAGACACAGGACCTCCCACCTGTAGGGCGTCTAAACCTGCCTGGGGTGGTGTAAGAACACACACACAACCGCATTCACGACACACAAATACATTTACACAACACAGGGCAACTGATGGGAGCAGGAGCTTGAGGACAGCAGCACAGAGAGCAGGGCACACAGGGAAGGAGCCCGGAGCCGCAGAGAGGGGCATCCCCAGAGGGAGCAGTGCTGGGGTCCCGCTTGCCTGCAGAACACGCATGCCAATCCTGACGCCTCCAACGAGCACTGAGAGAGGTCCCCTGGGTGACGGTCCCATCTGTGCCTGTGCTTCCTCGCTCTCCACACCCCACTCCCCGCGGCTTCTCCTCTGCCCAGGGCCGCCCCCGCCCACTGCAGAGCCAGCCTCTTCCCTGTCCTCTGGGGATACTGGTCTCCCCACTGGCAGCCCATCCCCTCCCCGCAAGAGCAACCCAGGGCCCTCTTCTCCCAGGCCAGAACAGAGCTTGAATTTTATATGAAAGCCGGGGCAATTTAATATTTATAGATTCCAAAGTATTTGGTCAGTAATTTGCTCCACTGACATTTTACTTCTCCGTGGGGGGACAGCAGAGTACCAGAAATATGGCCCTGGTGTGCTGTAACCTGCTGCGACGGCCAACCCGGCGGGCGTGCAGCAGCGGGCCTGTCTTCAAAAGGAATAAACGAACCCACTATGTTCACACCGATTAGGAGAAGCTGGGCGTGGCAGGGGACAGGTCCAGAGGGAAACCGGCTCCAAGACCGCCACTCCCGCCGCGCCACACACGGACGCTGCAGCCAGCAGCCCCGGGGGACGCTGCAGGCGCACTCGCAGTGGACAGGGCTCCTGAGGAGCTGTGTGTCAGAGCTCAGGAGCCCGATGCTTCCAGCCTTGTTCTGAGAGCCGCATCTTCCCTGAGCCTGGGCCACATCAGGTGTCTCTATCACTGGTGTTGAGGCCAGAACTCGAGTCAACCGCACACAGATGCTCCACGTTACCACATCCCAGTGAAGCTTTGGCAGTGAGAGCTTCTTGCAGGGCATTACAAAGGGGTACACATGCCGCCTGGCGTGAGTCCTCATTTCCCAGCATGGATGGCTGGGGTGGTTGGGGGGGGGTCACAGTCAGGACTCTAAGGAAGATCCAGGCAAGATCCTCAGTTCTTCAAGCTTCATTTCCACAGCTGACAAATTAGGATAACAAATTTCTTTTTTTTTTTTTTTTTTGAGACAGGGTCTCGCTTTGTAGTTCAGGCTGGCTCTGAGCTCACTATATAGCCCAGGCAAACCTCGAACTCAGCAATCCTCCTGTCTCTGCCTCCTGAGTGCTGGGATTACAGGCATGAGCCACCACGTCCGGCACTGTGGTATGCGGTATTGACTGCTGGTGGGCATGAGTCACCACGCCCAGCATTGTATGTGGTTTCCCGGGATTGAATTCAGGACCTTGCGCTTGTGAGGCAGGCACCAGAACCACTGAGCTAAATCTCCGGCCCAACAAATTTCTTATTTTATTTGGTTGCAGGGAGAATAAACACGGTATTAGTGTAATATACTAGTAGCAGAGTACTTAGTACACAGTCAGTACTCCATAACCACTCATTATTATTATAAATCAGCTCATTTAAAAAAAATTTTCTTTGAGAAAGGGTCTTGCTTTGTAGTTCAGGCTGGCCCTGAGCTCACTGTGCAGCTCAGGCAAGCTTCGAACTCAGTGACCCTCCTGCCTCTGGCTCCTGAGTGCTGGAATTATAGGCATGAGCCACCATGCCCAGTATTGTGTTGTGTGGTACTG
>PVIC010024078.1:0-26363 GCA_004025085.1 Thryonomys swinderianus
AATCATAACAAATGTCATGTTTTGTTCTTAAACAATGATTATTTTTTCCATTCCTAACAAGATTTAAGAGGAAGAAAAATATTCCCAAGCCATAAATAGAAGTTGAAATTGTATTGTTGGGAAGATTCCCATCTGAGAGAACAGAGCACCCATGCTGCTTTCTTTGGAACAGTGTTTCAAAGCATTCTGCCAACCTTTGGCCCATAGACCTGCCATCCTCTGGCTAGGACCTGGGTAGTTACCTGCTCCAGCCTCAGGTTGGTCTGGCCATTAGCTCCACAAAGAAAAATCACAATATCAGAAGGACACATTGTTTTCACTGTTGACTCTGAAAGAGACAGGACATCTCTACATTTCAGTAATGAAGAAAATTAGATAAGCAGGATTTAATTATGGAAAACATTAGCTTTGAATTGTAAAAGTGGTCTTCTTGCTATGTCTAGTTTTGCCTCTTCTTACCTTCTAGAAAGGTAATCCATGTTCTTAGACAAACTTGTTTTTTCGGTAGAATATTAGTCTTCTTTCTTAGTAAATTCCCCATTGTTATTGTGAAAGTGAAAAATATTTAAAAACTTATATTCCACTCTGGCTCTTTTAGAGTTTAGAGAAGTTCTTTTCCACATTTCTAAATATTAAATATTTAGATCTCTATCTAAATATGCTACAGTTTGACAGAATGGGTAAATATATGAATAAATGTTTTATTCAACAAATGTTTGTTAAGAATCTTCTAATAGTCCACACCAGGAATTCAGACATTAATAGGACAAGACTGAACTCCATAAAGTCACAGAAAACTAAAAGGGCTGAAAGTTAAGAGTGCTCAGTCAACTGGTTCTCTGAGAGAGAACTGCATCACCCTGCATAATCCATACAATATAGTATTTTTAAACAGTTTTGGAAATGGCCATTACAGGAGGCATTTACATGTATATGATATGTATACACATATATTTCTATCAATTAAAATAGAAATTGTTTATCAGTATGACTGACATTTGCTCTTCTGGTATAAATTTTCCAAGTAACCATAACAAAAGCTAGTCTTTCTAAAAACATGCTGTTTAACTCTTTTTGTACTGATAAGAATAGTCAATTGTAGCCCTGACCAGTAAATTTAGCATTAGCCAAACATGGTTAGTTAGTGCTTGAAATAAGACTCATTTGACCTAGAAAATGGATTTTTAAAATTTTATCTACTTGGGCCAGAGACTTAGTTCAGTAGTTCCAGCACCTGCCTAGCAAGTGCAAGGTCCCTGGTTCAATCCCCAGTAACCACATACAGTACTGGGCATGGTGACTCATGCCTACCAGCAATCAGTACCACACATCACACAGCCAGGCATGGTGGCTCACACCTGTCATCACAGCACTTGGGAGGCAGAGGCAGGAGGATTGCTGAGTTCAAGGTTTGCCTAGGCTACATAGTGAGCTCAGGGCCAGCCTGAACTACAAAGTGAGACCCTGTCTCAAAATAAAGACTAAAAAAAATAAATAAATAAGATATGGGAAGTAAAAAAAAATTTGTCTACATGTAATTATTTTTTTCAATCTTTATTTTTATTATTGTGCTTCACAGTACATGTTGTGTACAAGTACCAACTCCCTCAAGGAATGTGATCATTACGTAACTAATTTAAATTTAAATAGTCCCACATAGCTAGTAGGTGCCACACTAGATAGTGAAGTACTAGATATTCTAGTAGGCATTTGGTAGCCACCAAAGGGGACAGGCACACTTGTGTTAGAAGTATGATGTGCTATGAAACACAGTACACCGAAAAGCATATTTCTGCTTAAATAAGCCCTTCTTAAAATAAATAAAACTCTTCATTAAAAATTAATCATGTTTAAGAAGTCAACTCAGATTAGTATAATATGCTTTAAGCAGTGAAATAATATAGCAGAAGATTTAAAGTATAAATGTAGAATTCTCTGCATTTACTGTGAACCACGTTTACAAGTGTTTTGAACTGTTTCAGGCCCGGGTTCACTTCATCATAATTGTTCAAGCCTAAGCAGTTCATTATGAACCCTTTCTTTAAATCTAGGCCTTTTGGATTCTAGGTGAGGTCCATGCTTGGTTTTAGGTCTTCTGAAGCCCTCGTCCTTTGCCAGCAGCCTCTGCATGGTTGTCTGTCCTCCCAGCCCCACCAGACCACTCACAGTGCGGCCTGTGGACCCACAGTACCACCTGCAAGCTCTGATTCTCCATCTCAGGACCCACCCAGACCTATTAAATCCAATTCTACAATTTAACCAGATCCTTCTGGTAATGTCTAAGCACATTAAGTTTGAGAAGCTCTGCTCTGGTGCATAAGGCCTTTAAATCCTGCCCAGGGCTTTCCTAAGAAAAGAAATTAACCTTGTTGTCTTTGCATTAAGGGTACTACCTGTTTTGAATTTTACAAAATTTTATTTTTCAATTGTGCGAATGTGTAAGGAGGTTTGTGAAACTAGTGCATATATATTTGCATCCATCCACCCATCCGTCCATCCATCCATCATCATCCATCTTGCTTTGTTTTACTTTGTTTTCATGCCTTTCAAAGTAAACTACAAACAGTAGTGTATTTCCCTTAAATTAATACTAATGGCATGGGTATTGTCAAATAAGGTTTAATACTTATTTGCAAGGCCTTTTAAAATTCTGAAGCAAAATTTGGCACAAACGTGTATGTAGTAAGTATGCATTCTCAGAGTTTTAACAAATGAATTACTCATGTTTAGGTTTATTGCCCTTCCTTTTCTCATACTCATCCCTTTAACATAGTGGACAGAAACAACTACATCCCCACCAGAAGAGGAAGAAGAACTGAGCACAGGGTTATCCACAGAATTGTCCGGTCTTATCTAGACTGTCTGAGCTCCCCTCCCCCTCCTGACCCTTTATTTCCCTCCTACCTTTCATGCTGTTTTAAAAGTCAGTCACTGCTTGGGGCTAGGGATTTAGCTTAAGTGGCACCGCACCTACCTTGGAAGTACAAGGACCAGAGTTCGATCCCCAGTACCACACACACACACACACACACAAAAAGCCAATTGCTGCTTTAAAAAGAAAAAAAGATCACTTTAAATCAAATAAAGGAGTTTTACCCTTGCTTAGGTTTCTGATCTATCATGCTTACTTTTAAAACAACTCACATCTAGTTTTTAAACTATATAAAAGTAGAAAGTCATCATATTTGAAAAATAAATTACAGAGTGATTGCTTTACTTGGAAAGTATTGTGTCTCTCCTCTTTTTTCTTTGGCCGTGTCTTTCCTTTCTTCTCTAGGGTTCTTTAGCTTAAAGTCCAGTACATTTTCCATTGCCTTCCTAAACTTGCATAGATTTTTTTATTTCTTCAAAGTCATACATCTGCCTAAGACTGTCCTACATTTCCTTAATTAGGGGAGCCCATCCCTAGCCAAATTTAGCCTGGGACACTAAGGGAGAAGATATAGGGTGCTCTGATACAAGATGCCCCAGATTCTTTCTGGCCAGAGCCCAAGCTTCTGGAAGACTAGTACAAGTACTGAGGGCTTGGTGCCTTTCCTTGAGGGTCATGGGAGCACAATCACTGCTCATTACAAGGTTAGAGTCCCAGGCCAGTACTAACGGACTAACTCCTAATCTTTATGAAGTCACTAGAGTTGGTCTGTACAAACGTTATCAGCCCTGTTTTATGGATGAGGACCTTGGGGCATAGAAAGGTGAAATAGTTCATTGGAGGTAAAATAGCCAGCAAGTGAGACAGTCAGGGCATGGATGCAGGTCAGCCAAACCCCAGTGCCTCTCTCATTCTCCTTTATCCAGATGGGGCCTCAAGCCTGACACAAAGGGAAGGAAGTTGGCGAGAACTGTATGAGCATCTGTTATGTTGCCTAGTAGTTAATATTTTGGAATCTGATATTAAAAACAACATAAGAACTCAGTTCTGACTATTCCGTTGTGTGTCCTATCAGAGTGGCTTATGGAAAGCTTAAGGCTTAAGTCAATTCATTTATTAAATATGGAAAATTGTAAAGATAAGGCTTTTCCAGATATGTGTCAACTGTCCGTATTTATTTAGATGGCTTAGCCAGGGGCCAGGAGACACATCAGAGGTGACTTTAGATTCCGAATCTCAGAGAGATTTGTGGCTTACTGTAATAGAGATCAAGACCAACCCAGGAATCTAGGCAAAATATCACTGTATTCATCTCGGGGACACTAAAATGAAAGAAAGGAAAAATTTTGCCTGTAAATTTAACAGATCATACATATTAAATAATGGTTTTTAAATATTGGAAGCCCCTACACACACACACACACACACACACACACACACACACACACACACACACACACTGGATGCACTGAGCTAACAGCGACAGAAATAGTCTCTTTGAGACCCATCCAAAGGGTAAGGTGGGGCCGCCCCGACTTTCCTGAGCCCAGAATCTTGCCAAAGCTGTCTCTGCTTTGTGCAACATGCACCATTTGTGATTTTTAGAAGGAGAAATGTGATGGAGTGCAAAGAGAAGACAGCTCAAACAATGCTAGAAAAATGAAACAGAAAAAAATGATAAGATTTAAAAATTAAGAGATGTACCATAATAAGAAAAGTAGAAACATGAAGAAAGCAGATGAAAAAGTAAAGCTGACAGAGAGATAAAGTTGGATGTGAAATGACAAGGTAAAGGTTGAAAGCAACCTTTATTTTACTAAGATACATAGGTACTAAACAGAATGATTAAAAAAAAAAGTCAATATGAGCACTTCAGTGCATATTACCATCAGCTAGGAAGATACTTAAAAGATTTTTTAAAATAGGTCTAGCAGTAATAAAATAAAGATGTCATATAAAGCAGTAAATTTTGTAACAATTTGAAAACAATAAGAATGGAAAATTAATAGGCTAAATGACAAGTTATATTCATAATTAACACTTAATGACTTCTATGTTCTAGACACTTTATATGCATTCATTTAATTCAAGTTTATTATAATAATTAGCACTTTTTTAAAGTACATGAGCAAAAAACACCGGGCGTGGTGGTTCATACCTGTAATCCCAGCTCTTGAGAGGCAGAGGCAGGAGGATTGCTGAGTTCGAGGCTTACCTGGGTTATATAGTGAGCTCAGGGCCAGCCTGAACTACGCAGCGAGACCCTGTCTCAAAAAAAAAAAAAAAAAAAAATGAGCAAATAGAATTTGATTAGGCAGGATGGTGGGAAACCAGATATTAGAGCACAATGCCAAAGTCAACTATTTTGAAAGTTAGCCCAGTGGACCCACAAGATGTCCATTTTCAATCCTTTCTCCATGTAATGATTTTTCCTTCTAAACAGTATCAGGTGCTTGACCTGGAGCTTTCTCTTACTGGTCTCCCAGCTCAGAGGCTACCGAAGTAGCTGGTGGCACAAATATCTACTCTTTTCCTCTTTTGTCCTATCATGATTATCCTCTCCTATTGGCAGTCCTTGGTGTTAAAACCCCCAGCTATAGAATCCACAGTCCAGAACCTATGAGGTTTGTTTAAAAAACTACAGTCAATGTTTAGATTCTTTTTTTAAAAAATGTATTATAGTAAAAAGCATATTTCATTAATTGCCCTCAAAACACTTCCTCTCTCTTCAAACACACCTTTTTATTGTCTTTCTTGCTGCTTTCTGAGCATTTCTAGTGCTGTGTGGCTGCCTCTGTGTCTTTAGTTGATTCGTGACATTTATATTTCCTGCTCTTTTTGACTTAGGGGAAAGCCAGAAGTCTACAGTGCCAGATCCAGTGAAAAAGGTAGATGAGAATACACCATGATATCTTTGAGAGAAATTGCTTTTGCAAACCTTTTGCCAACTAGAAGTGATCAAAATATATAGTGAATGTCTGAATTTTTAACATGTATGATAGTAAAGATACATTGCTATTAATTTCCTTCAGAATACTCTTTCTCACTTTGAACACACTTCTGCCATTCTTGACAATATATCTTTTTTTTAAATGTAAACATTCACTAGTTTGCAGTCATCCCTTGTGTGGTAGTTGCAAAATCTACTCATCGTACCTGACTTCACTCAGCCTATCACCAGAAATACTTAGTGCTGCCTAGCATACTACAGATGCCATGAGAGTGCCTTTCTGATACTTATCTGTACTTAATGTGGACCACAGATTTTTAAAAGAATCATAGTTTTGTATCCCACCCCTTACTTAAGCCTGATACATAGTAGGTATTTAATGAATACTTTTTGAAGTGAGTCTAATTGAATGTGTTATCAGTGAGGTTTTGGGTGGTGGTGATTACATTTTTGTTTTGTTTTGGAAGAGTAGATTTTCACCAGCAAGCAGATCATTGTAGTTGGAGTATCTGCTCACCTGTAATCCTCACACGCAAATACATTTTTTGTTTTGTTTATTGTCCTTTTCTGTTTTCCATGTCTTGGCGCCCATGTTTTACTTCCAACCTTGAACACTATAACTATCACTGGCTCATACTAGAACTTTCTTGTGGATATTTATTCAAAGGCCAAATACCTGTTACTGGTTTTTCTCTTCTCCATACTGTTCTGTGGGGCAGGTGTCTCTGTGGCCTTCAGCTGAATCCATGCCACACCACTTCCCTCGTTCCTTTTCTTACCATCTATTACTGTGCTGGGCACAAAGACGGAGAAAACAGAGAGGAACCCTGCGCCTGTACTTCAACATGCTTAAGCTTGTTTCTGTATTGAGCCTATGTCATTTGGACCCATTTTGCATGAAAAGAGAAAGATAAGAGCTTTTCTAAGGCATTGCTTTACTTTCAAGGGCCTTCTGGAATCACTTGCTAACTTTCTCTTTGGAGAAAAGAGCCCCATTTTCCTGAGCCTTCCTAGTCAAGACTTGTAGTCAGCCACAAGCAGCACTGTCTTCCTTTTTCCGGTTGACCCTAGAGGGCGCCTCACAGAACAAACCCCTAAACGAGAAGTGGAGTTTCCTCCTGTGTTTTATTTAAATTTTGTATTTACTTTGTCCTTCATTGCACGTTAATATTTACTGTAGAAAATGTAGGAAAAAAATCACACAGAAGAAAACCCTTTTTCTTAACCTCTAGATTTTGAGCGTTTTGTGTGTAAACGCATGTTTTTGGTGTGGGTGTAAAAAAGTTACATATCATTTCATAACCTACCTCCTTTGCTAAAAATACATTATGAATGTTTCCGTATTGTTAAACATTCCCTTCAAACTTAACTTTAAATAACTGCAATTGGAACCTGTTAGAGGGCAGGTGCATTTTTTTTTTTTTACTATTATTCGTGACACTAGTAAATTTCAAAATGCAGGAAATGCTGTGTATATTTTTATTATTTCCTTGAGCAAGTTCCTAGAAATAGAAATGCTAGATCAAAGGATATGAACAAGTCTTAGGTCTTTGTGATATATTGTAAGCTCTTCTAGAAAGTTCTATTAACTTATGGTTTCTCCTAGCAGTTTGATAGTTGCCATTTCCCCAGAAATCCTCAACAACTTCTTCACAGTTTTTGAGCTTTGTGAATTATTTAATTTTAATTTGTATCCCTTCAGTTACTAATACAATTGTGCGTTTTTCACATTTATTGGCCTTTCATGAATTCTTGAAACATTTTATCTTTTTCTTCTTCATTTCTAGGAAATCTTACACAATTAGTGTATTAATCTTTTTGGCCAGCATTTCAGAAATAGAGAAATCTGTTTGCAAAAGCAGACTCCAATTAAGACCCTAATTGATAGTGTTTCCTTGGAAAGTTCTTTGGAGGGAAGGCAGGACTGTTAGTGATGCTGTTAATGATTCTGTGCAAAGGAAAACTTAGACTGCAGCCTGAGTCAGCTTAGCATTTTCTGTATTTCTGGCCTATAAAAAAAACTCAGAATAATTAAATAGAAGCTAAAGACACCCCCCCCCCCAGATGTGTTGGTCAGTTTAAAAAGCTTTCGAATGATCCTAGCTATATTGGAGTCAAGGAAATGGTCCTCTGAGCAACTAGATTTTTTTTTTTTAATTTTGGGAGCTTCTTTTACCATGTGTAAGTGGCATACTCTTCTAGGCTACTGAACTCTAACATCTCTCCATTATCTGCTCATCCTTCCTCATTCTATAGCAACACCTATGTAGAAAAGTCCAGTCAGACTTTTCAGCCTTTAATACAGCTGGGAAGACTTTTAGAAGTATTTTAAAGGGGAAAAATCAACGTCTTAAAAATCAAACATCCCTGCATTTGGGTGAGAGTGTCAGAATAAAAGAAGCCATCCACTGGGATCCACTGACCTCTCGGGGTGTTTGCCAATGGGTGCAGCATTTTTGAGTATATAAATTATTTTCAAGGTGTTTTTCTCTTTTCATCAGTAAATAGAATTTCCAACAACAATATCCTCCCATCAGCAAATGAGGCATGATGCAGGCCAGCACCCCATTCTAGCACATCCCCCTCAACATCTTCTGTCTGTGTCCCCCACTCAGCTTTCCACTATATCTCCCCCACCCTTCTGTTAGCTGTAATGACCCTACAAACACTAAATGGCATTTGAGTGCATTAAGCAGCAAACTCTCCAGTGACATAGCAATTATGCCTCTGAAATAGATTTGGTGCGTCACGGAAGATAAGGGTTTTGAAAGTTTCTGTTGTGATTATAGCCTGTAACTCCCACAAATAATAGGCTTCAAAATAAGAGGCTGCCAACGGAGCCTTTGTGGCTTTGTCTCAGTGATGGCACGTAAATTGCTATTAATGTCCTGAGTGTACTTGAATATGCCAGTCTTTGGGATGTGGAGTTGGCTCAGTGTCTCTCTTTACATGACATGTCATTGTCGCTCTGATAATCTGGGGTAATTGCTGTCTCTTGGATGGTCAGAAAAGTGTAAGAGGTTTAGCTTCCTGTGTAATGGTAAATAGCCTCAAGATTTACACCAAGAGAGCATGTGCACAGATGGTTGTGTGTGTTCCACGTGTGGCCACCACTCATCCTGTAACACTTACACAACCCCTGTGTGTGCCCTGTGTAAATAATAGTGCTGTCAACAAAGCCAAGCAAAATCAAACATTATAAAACTGCAGTGCAGAATTCAGTTCTCTGTAGGACCAGCCATCAGATAATTTATACTCAGTGTTTATAAAAATACCCTTTGTTTGAATTATCTAGATTTAGCTATATGAATGAATATATCATCTGCTGCCTTGTATACCTTCTCTTTTCCAGCATTAGCAGCTTCTGTGTGCATGTGCACAGACATTCTGTGGACGCTGTGAGTACTTTGAGTATATATTAGCTGTATGTGAACAGAGGAAGTATGTGGAAATTATGCATGTTTCTTAACGTTGTGTTGATGGGTACAAGGGTTTGTGTTTTGTTTCGTGCTGTTCTGAGGATAGAGGATGTTTATTCAGATATAAATAGAAATCTCTGCACCCAGACACCTCTACTTAGCTGAATCAAGCTGAGCTTATTTTTCTTTGCCAGGAGATCAGGATAACCTTTGAAAAATTAAATAAAAATAAACTTGAAATTTTAACCTCCTGTGTGTACTTTTAGCCTAAGGACTCAGTAAATTCATGGTATTTGGTGTAACTGTCCTATTCATACTTTGAACAGCAATGAGAGAGCAGTCATGAAAGTATGTCCTGTCTCTCGTGAGCTACCAAGCAGCACAAGAAAAACTGCCTTCGGTGGCTCACTTGTCTTACAAAGCAGTACTGACCCTGAACTTTCACTCCAGATTAATTGAGAAAAAAGAAAAAGAGAAGAGGGAGCCAAAGGAGAGGATGACCTTGGAGTTGACCTTTAGGTCTCCTCACTCCTGCAGCACTAAGGAGCTAAGGGTCCTGCAGGTGGACTTGACTGAATACTCTTTGCAGGGGGACAGACAAAATTTAAAGGAGAGTCTTCATTCATCCCAAGTGGGTGTGGATCAGATTTACCACCTTACTCTTCCAGTCTTAGGCCAGGACTTTGTATGGTGACTGTAAGAGAAAACAGGAAAACGTAGGACCTGAAATGGCAAGGTGGTACTCCCCTGTAGACTCTGCCACAAGGTACAACCCCAGAGAGCCAAAGTGTCTCTTGTCCAAAACACAAGGGAGGATCATGTGATAGGATTGTCATCCTTAACTTCTCAGAGACTGGTCTTATCATTCATGTGTTCTGGCATCTATGGCTCAACACGAAGCTTCCTCAGTGGCCACACAGAATTATGTGCTGTCAGCAGCCACTTTGCTTGTGTCAAGCACATACACAGATAACCCCAGCTTGCAACATCTGAAACTACCCCAGAATGGTGGCATGTCATGGGGATGAAATTTTCTGAACTTTAGTTTCCTCTCCTGAGAAGTAAGGGTGAGTTCACACTAGATTATTCACCCATCTATGTTTGTGATCCAGAAAGAGACAGCCACCCCTTCCAGCCTTGCTGTGCACTTGTCCTGAAGGCTGTGGGCTGCAAGGAAGCCATCTAAGCCTTCCAGGCTTTATCCAGTCAACTCAAGGGCTTGGCTGGGCAGCTCCTGTGCCCCACATGATCCTTATCTTCTAATGGCTTCTTGTAGGATATGCCATCTTGTGGAGGATAATGATCAGAGTGACCCCTCAACCTTTATGTCCAAGCATGATTGGACCCTGCCACTCTTCAATGCTATTTTCTCACCGCTGTGCTGTGTCCCTTCCTTTCTGGTTTTCTAGAGAGCCTTTGTGCAAGCTTCTTTTCTTTTCTGCCTCAAGAGCTCTTCAGTGCATTTATGGTCTACTTCTGTTCACCTCCAGGCTGACTTGTAGAAGACCCAATAAGGTCATTCTTTTGTATTCTTTCCTAACAGTTACAACTAGTCTCTATATATGTTCCTTTCATGATCTACCAAATGTCTCTTTCCCATAAAACAGTAAACTCCTTGAGAGCAGAAACTAGGCTTTAAAGAAAAAACAAACATGTTTTATCGGTCATTGTATGCCCAGTATATAGCATGAAGTATGCACTGAACATGTATTTATGAATACAGAGCTAAACAATTACAGTAGAAAAAGTGTCTGGTGTTCATGTGGAGTTTTAAAAAGATAAATAGAAGCTGTATGTGATCAAATGTCAAAAGCCAGGGTCAGAAAGCCAAGGATACTAGAATTCCATTAAGCAAGTGATATTGAGTCTTGATGAAATCGACAAGGAGGAAGTGACTCCCAAACTGAGTCTTGAAAGACAGTGTGGATCCATGCCAAGAGTCCAGAGAGGGTGGCCAGGCAAAAAGCCCTTACCTGACTTGTCTGTAGAGCAACAAAGGATTTCCCTTCAGCAATGGGAGATTGATTATTTCTTTGCAGCAGCTTAAACTGCAAAAGTCTTTGCAATAAGGGTAGCTATTCTTTAGCAGGAGTGACTAATTGCACTGTTGATCTTTCTAAGTATGGTAGAGGGCCGGAGGGTTAGCTCAGTGGTTCCAGCGCCTGGCTCTAAGTATGGTAGACCCCACAAAATCCAGGAGCTTGATGAGTTGTGCTGGCAGCCAGACTACACAAAAGTGCGATGCGTGATATGAAGGCATAGCTACCAGGGTCTGAACCAGTGGTAGGTGGCAATCAAAGATGTTACTTCCAGCAGTCAAGGGGTCATGGAAATAGCAGTCCAAGAGCCAACAATAGCATGAAATAATCTAGGCAGAAGACTAATTCACAGGAAATATAATAGCAGGGAGTGGTTGATGAGCTTAGCCTCCGTAGGAAGATTCACTTCCAAGAGCAAATACTTGATTTAGTCTTAAAGAAACTGCAGTAAGTAGCAGAACATTAAGCAGAAGGTAGGTAAAGGTTCGATGAATGCAGCCCTAAACAAGTTCCTGTTTAGATATTGATGTAACAAGTCAAATTAAGACAAGCAATGAAATTGATTCTCAGCTACCTACGGACCGAACCAGTCCAGGAGAAAAGTTGTGCGAGTACATATGAAGCTGCCAGATTTAGCAGGTGGAACTATCGTGTGTAGCATACGTATACTAGGACAATGACGTGTTATTTATCTAACATCCAGATTTAATGAAATGTTTTATATTTTATATGCCAGCTTCATTACAAGGTCCCATGGTAGAAAGATCTTGGCCCTGGAAAGAGAGAAGATTGTGAGACAATTCCCTACAGCCCATTTGGAGACTGTGGTCTTGAACATATAGTAAAAGCATAGTTTACTGCCTAAATCCAAAAGTTGCGCAGTACTTTGGGTTTACTTCTTTGCTTTCTGCATATTTCCTAGATATATACTGCTATTCACATGCACACAGACTGAATCGTGGAATTGAGGAACCTGATACATTCTTCAATGGAGAATGAATGTTGTAGTGCCACTAAATGCATTTTTATGAGATGTTTGTCAGAGTCTGAGATGTGTCCAACACTGTGATAAGCACTTTGGAATCAAAGATAAAATCTACCACCCTATTCTCTGGCCTCACATAAAATAAGGAATGCAGGGCTGGAGGGTTAGCTCAGTGGTTCCGGCACCTGCCTCGCAAGCGCAAGGTCTTGAGTTCGATCCCCAGTAACCACATAGAATGCTGGGCGTGGAGACTCATGCCCACCAACAATCAACACCGCATAGCACAGTGCCGGGCGTGGTGGCTCACGCCTGTCATCCCAGCACTCGGGAGGCAGAGACAGGAGGATTGCTGAGTTCGCGGCAGCTTGCCTGGGCTCCATAGTGAGCTCAGGGCCAGCCTGAACTACAAAGGGAGACCCTGTCTCAAAAAATAATAATAATAATAAGGAATGCAATATGGTAGCACAGGTGTCGTAGTCGCATACATCTAGAGAACTGGGGAGCCTGCAGAGGATGGCAACATTGCCAGGGACAAGTAAAATAGCACACATTTTAAAACTCACTCTTTAGAAATATACCCGAAGTTAGTGGATGTAGTTAGATGAGTGAGGGCACTGTGTGCAGAGAGGAAGAAGTAGGCCTGCTCTGTTCTGGAAATCCCTGAATAACCAGAGATGGGGGAAGGGTTCTGAGAGAGTGTTGGCTTGAGGAGTGAGCACGGTCAAGGACGCTGTACGCCTGCTGAGAGCCCACACACTCACTGAGGCCAGTGGGAAGCTTTTGAAGGCTTAAAAAAGAAGTGATATGATCACATCTCCCTTTCTAAAAGACCACCTTGGGTAGCAACTTGACATAGGATTGGAGGAGAGCCAGACTGGCTACAGATCCACTTACCCTTGTAAAGTTTCCAGGGAGATTTGGAATCTCCCTCAGGGGACTTTCCAATAGCATCCCTTGGTGCTAAAGCATCTCGTGGTAAGTGCTCGCTATGTGACATAGGGGAGGTGTTAAGTCTATCAGGAAAATGTACATCTCCTGGGCTGGTAGAAAAATGGTGATCAAAGGGTAAGGCTTCTACTGTGTGAGCTGATGTCTCCAAGATATATTATGATTGGGGTGTATGTGTGCGTAAGTGCTCTTGCATGTGCAAAGGCACGAGTGTGTGCATAGATGGGAAGAGAGTATCTATGCGGTCCCTGCACCCCCCTCCCCCACCGGCTAGCCTCACCAGTGCCTGGTGCTTGAGGGCCTGGAGCACTGACACCTCCTCACCCCCACTGTAGCCATCTCTGGTAATGACATCTGGCCCGTATGCAGATCCAGCTCAGCTCCTTGCTGACATCAGCGGGTTTGTGGCACCTCAGCGTATTTCTGGGTTGCAAATGAGAGTTTCTTAGTGCCAGGCTCACTTGGGCTGTCACATCAGGTGATGAGTTCTCTGCATCACCAGCGTGCTGCTAAGATAAGTGCGAGGAAACCCATGAAGAGGAAGAAGAGATGGGACAGGGGCGTCTCAGCTCAGCAGTCAAAGCTCTGCACTAAAAGCACTACTGTAGCCACAAAGCTAGAGAGAGGCAACTACAAGGGGCGGTGCTCTGGTTGAAGGAGGGTGGCAGAGAAGAGAGAAGTAGAGGTCATGGTTTCAGCTGCAGATCTTTCGGTTTTTTTGAGACAAGGTCTTGGTGTGAAATTCAGGATGGCTTTGAACACACTGCATAGCCCGGGCTGGCCTCGAAATCATGATCTTCCTGCTTCAGTCTCCCAGTGCTGGGAGTACAGGTGTGCTCCACCATACCCCACTTTAACTACAGTTCCGCACCCTGTATTTTGTCAAAAGAAACCACACAAGCCCTGTTTCTTCCTCAGTCCGATGTGCTTTGCCTTGTCCTTTAGCTGGGGTTCTTATAAGATTTGGTACACAACAGATTATGTGCCAAATTCATTAGTCAGCTGTACAAATAGTCATTGTAGTTCCAAAATGTTTTGTTCCCAACTATCTTTAATATTTATTTTGAAAACCCAAGTTTTCTTATCCTGGGAAGGTGCATGTTGTCCTAACTTGGAGCAGGCTCTTTTGGCTTTAGGCTTCCACTATCAGAATTAAAAGTTAGTTGGGTCTTACTTGCCTTGGGCAGGAACTAGGGTGTAACCTTTCCTCCATTAGATGCCATTTCAAAGGCCAGTAGGATTTCAAAGGCCAGTAGGCCAGTTGGGTTTCGCAGATTCTACCTCCCAGCCCTGACTTTAGTATTTTGAAAACTTATTCAGCCCACGGGGTAGTTTCCATCAGAGAGTGAAGGGGGAAGTGCCAGATGCAGAAGAAAAATGAAAGTCTTGTTCCTGCCACCTCTGAACAGTTGTTAAAGAGAGCATCCTCTACACTCACCATGCTCAGAGATAAACATGCTAAGGCGGAGCTTCCTACTTAATATTCACCCACAGTGGTAGAAGAGAGAAGGAATTGGTCCCCAGGGCTACCGTGGCAGTGACGGAGGTCAGCTGTTTCCCAAGATGGTGCAGCCTCTGAATGCCTTACATTAAAGCAGGAACGATCCAACTGAAGCAGTCAAAATGATTTACGGGAAACGGGGGAGCTGGGTTTGCTGCCCTTTCTGATCTGCGGGTTTTAGAATAGTGGCTACAGCTGTGTAGAGTGCAGAGCAAAGGCTCCTTCCGTGTTTCCCAGTGTTAGAAATTCTGGCTCTGCAAAGCACTCGTGTCTGTCTAACTGGGACCCCATGGGCTGCAGAGACCCGGATGTGGCAACAAGTGAGGTGTCATGGTTGGCATATCCTGGAAAATGTGACTCACAGCCCTGTGGTGCTCAGGTCTCTCAGGCTTAACTAGGAAAATCGTGGGCACAGAGAAATGGTACCCAGTCTAAAGTAGGCATGCATGCCCACGTATGGGTAGCGGAGGACTGGGAAAACTGAGGAGGATGATTGCGTGGATTGCGTGTGTTTGTTTTGGGTAGGAAGTCCTACACATTTTCTCTCCCAGGACATACTGTAAATGTTAGCTTTGATATCTGGTTGAAGTTCCTGTCTCTGTTTTCTGTGAGTTCTCTATACCCTCTGGCTTCTTGTGCTCTGGCCTAAGAAAATAGAACTTTTAAGAAGAGTTCAAATACCTACTTTTTGAATTGCTTCATCCTAGAGATAACTCAGAAAGAAGTCTTCCTGAACCTTGTGGGCAAAAAAGAATATTTTACCTTCTCTTTTCAAATGAAGCAATGCAGAGCTCTTTTTTTTTTAACTAATAACTTCACCAGGGCCACCAACTATTATTATCTTAGTGGAATTAAATAGTAGTTGCTAACAAGGATTTGTGACCAATGTAATGAATTGTCTTTGTGACATGTGCCATGACATGAATGCTAAACTTTTATACAGGGCTTCCTTATCTACTTGTCTCATGCAAGGGTCATCCGAAAATGCATGACTTTTTCTTTTTCATTCAGTAGTATTTTACTCTGCTTCGTGAATTTATACTTAAAGAATTTTTGCCAAGTTTTCTTAAACTCCCATACTGTTCAATCAGCCCCACACAAATACCAGTACACACCCCTTATGCACTCTACCCATGTCTGTCTATCTTTCTATCAATCAATCAATCCTCTATCCATATAACTATCTTGTAATCATACACATATAAAAGGATTATTGAGATAGACAGATATCAAAATGCTAACAGTAATTATCTCTGAGTAGTAAAATTACGGGTGTTGAATATTTCCTTCTTTATGCTTTGCTGTTTTCCAAATATTATATGATAGGCATATCTTACTTTTCACAAAAAAAGAAAATATGCTAAAAAAAATTTTCTGTGGTTAAGAAATAAGTAACTAGTCTTTTCAACTAACCCAAAATACCAGAATATTTGTGGTTGGGGAGGGAAGCAAAAGTATAATCTCTCCATGATAAATCAGCATGATGAATTGAACTTATTTAGTTCTTGATTTGAATTATACTGTAGAGTCTTGACCTCAAGATGCAAAAGGCTTTATGAAAGAGGGGATTCTCATTGTCCTCTGTTGAATAGCCCTATCACGAACAACAGGGAGTGGTCTTCCAACAGAGGAGATGAAGGAGGGGTGGAGGAACACTGTCAGACTTAGGAGATGGGAGACTAGAGATTGAGAGCAGTTATTTATGGGCCTGTGGTGCAGTACATGTGTTCTTGACATAGCCCGGGATAAGTTCTTGTATCTTGGAATCCATATATGCTCTTCAGTAAGTGGGGATGATGACGTCAACCCTCCTGCCAGAGTGACTGGTAGGAGCTCCTTTGAATTAAAATCCTGTCTTTCCTGGGGAATTGAAGCATCATTTGTGCAGCCAGTGAAAACAAAAGCCAGGTGGGTAGAAGGGGCAGAGAAATGGGAGCCAGATCCAGAGGTTAGAAGGACCTGTGAAGGAACAGGAAGGCTGATGTTCTCCGACCCTCTGCTTATCCATGAATGGAATGTGAACACACATTTGTTAACCCTTACTAAGTGTTAGGTCCTTTTCTACATACTATGGATTATTCCAGGGAAGAAGAATTATTATTCTTCTCAAGTAAGAATAATAATTCCTGACCGTACCACTCCAAATTTTTCAAAAAATAAAATAAAAGTACAGTAGAACGTGTATTTACAAGGAGTATGTAAGACCTGCTGTGTTCAACATTAGCATTTTCAGAGTTGAAGTATGTTAATTCCAAAGAAAACATGATTGGTGGGAAAAGACATTTTAGGATAATTATATTTATTGTCTTATATACACACACAATTATGAATTATGCACCATGAGTTAACCACTATAGCAAATCTTTCTTCCACTATTTTCATTCTGGGATAGTCTTTGAAAGCCTTGATCACTAAGCAAATCCTTCTAGAATAATTCTAGAAAAATGATCTCTGATCTATCAAGCTTGTGGCTTCCCATCTCTCTGCCTCTCCAACACATTCTCAAACACCAGCCCTAAAGCCTTGGCCACCCATATCCGTAATGTTCCTCAGAATCTGTTTCTCAAGGCTTATTTGAGCTGGTCTCCTCCGTGAGGTCCAGAAGTTCCCACTCCAGTAGTAACTCTAACCTTCCTAATATTTGGGCTTTGCTGGTTACTAGGTTCTGCTTTGAGTTAGAGTTCATTCATGGGCTTGTCTGACCCCCTTTCTTGAGGTCAGGAGCCTTATCTCACTCATCACACTTATATTCAAGAGCTTCTAGTACAGAACTTTGCATAGAATAAGGACCTGGAATCCTATAAATTTAGATTGCCTCGAGCTGCAGCAGGCCTCAGAAAGCACTAGGATGCCTTTCTTGTTTTTCTAAATAAGGAGACCAGGACCAAAGAGGTGAATGTTCTTCACTACTGTCAACAGCAGCTAACCCCAGGCCTCTTGACTTTGAGGACAGCATCATCCCACCAGTGGCTGCATTGAACTGAGAAGTCTTTGAGATGTTCACACGTATCCCACACAGGGGAATGCTAGCCTTGTGCCCAGAGGCTCCCGGGAGAACTTGAGTCACCCATGGGTGGGGGGGATATATCGCCACAATGCCGAGTGTCCCATGTGCCACACACTGTTCTTGGCCCTTTACACAAGTCGCCTCGTTGTCATTGTCTGCTCAAAACAACCACCCAATCACAGAGAACTGACTTCTCTCCCTTTTTCCCTTCTAGGCTAATGGAGGTTGGCAGGATGCTACTACCCCTTCATCAGTGACCTCCCCTACAGAAGGCCCTGGCAGTGTTCACTCTGATACCTCCAACTGATCTCCCAGCAATCGCATCCCGGCTGACCCTGTGCCCCACTTGGGGCAGGGGCAGGAGGGAGGGTTTCTCTCCCAACGCTGAAGCGGTCAGACTGGAGGTCGAAGCAATCAGCAAACACAATAAGAGTCTCCTTCTCTTCTCTTCTTTGGGATGCTATTTCAGCCAATCTGGACACTTCTTTATACTCTCTTCCCTTTTTTTCTGGGTAGAAGCCACCCTCCCCTGCCTCCAGCTCTCAGCCTGGTTTCTGTTATCTTCCCTGCCTGCTCTCCTCTGTTCTAGCCTCCCGGGTTCCCTGCCTTCCATCACATCACTGAAGGATATTTTCAACAATTAGAGGAATTTAAAGAGGAAAAAACTTACGAAGAAAATAATAAAAGTGTTTGTATGTTTTCATGCTGGTGGTTTGAGGAGCCAAATTTGCCTCCCTCGGATCCTTGTCTCCTGATGTCGACAGGCAGTCCTTCTCTGTTTCTCTTGTTACTGTCACTACCTCTCAGCAGGAATACGCCACATTGCCCTCCTTGCCCCAAGCCTCCCTGTCTCCTCTTCCTCCTGCTCCCTGGGGACACTCCTGATTGGAACTCTGGCCTTTTTCTTCCTGGACCCAAGTATTCACTGGGCACTGCCACAGGTGGGCTTCTCCAAGGCGCCCCAGTTTCCAATTTCAGAGCTTCTAGGTGGTTCCCAGGCAGGGAGTCAGACAGGAGGGCAGGGGAAGGAGTCAGGAGGAACGGCAAAATTCCTATAGCCTTTCTTCTCCCTCCTCACCACAGCTCCAGGGTCAGAGGCACAGTCTTTGGCGACCACTCCACATATAGAAAGCAATGTTCCAACCCAACTGCAGAGCAGGCCTCGGTGAGGCATAATGAGGAAGGGATTAGTGAGGAATAGAATCCTCACTCTGAATCCTTCTGCTGCCCTTCATGCCCATGCACACACAGGGGGTACATACCCACTCTTACACTTTTACTGCTTTCCCAAAATGCCACATGCAAATGCATACATTAGCAATCATAGCACTGTCTGGTAAGCTTAAGAGAAGGAATTAGCAACTCCAAGTGAAGGTCACTGACAGAGAGGCACTGTGTACCTGGGCCTCTAGGACCAGCAGGCGGACCAGCGTACATTCACCAGTGTAACATGCACAGGACTTTCTTGTGATGAAGGTCATGTTTTCCAAGGTCAACCTCTTCTGTTCTTAATCACTTTGGGAGCTCTCAGGGAGCCACACACAGTACTTACAAATGTCTGTAATGGATTTGCTTGTTTTATTTCTGTGTTTTTCTATGAGGCACATTGTATTAACTATCCAAAGGATTATACTGCATCAAGTTCTGGATCCTGACCTCTTCCTCAGGGGGAGAGAGTGACATAAAAGCGTGGTTCAAGTGAACGTTTGATGATATGAGAGGCATGGGGAAGGGATGATAATGTTCTCATGGAAGCTATCACATTGTCTTGTGTTCCCAGGGAATGTCTAAGAGAAAATAGCATATACTAGGAAGTTATTCTCTGATGTCTCCTGAGCTTACATTCTTCATTGCCAATTTGGCCCACAAGAAGGATGGCAGCTCTATCACTTGATTAAGTAGGATGTGGTCAAATCTTTTGGTGCCTAATTTACTTCATCTGTAAAATGGGAATGATTGTGCTTGTCTCAACAAGAGGCATGTGAGAGACTGAACAACTTGAATTCCTTCATCACCAATCTGAATATGTGAAGTTAAGGGAGGCAACATCCCTAAGATAAACTGATTTATGTTCTGTAGGGACTATAAGTGGTTTTCTTCTAACTTTTGGTTACCATGTGTGTCCTGATTTCATTGCTATAACAAAGAGTTGGCTTTTTTTTAAGGTTTGGGATGGGACTGGTTTGGTTTTGGTCTGTTCATTTTCTTAGGGTAGAAGAAAGCTTCCCAGTTAGAGCAATAGGACCTGGTTGTCTTTGTACTTGATAGCCTTAAAAGGAACGGGCCAGCTCCTGTCACATCCACTGTGCTTCGGAGGCTTCCAGAGGGGTTTAGGAGACCCTGAGGAGTAAGGACGGCCAGGTAGCTAGGTTGTGCAAAGTTTGCATACTCCTCATAGTCATGACCACTCCTTCTCTGTATGTTTTTTGGAGATGATGAGGATGCTACCCAAGAAACAGAATTGGTGTATTTGAAGAAAATTCAAACAGTACAAATTAGGGAAAATGCAGTTAGGCTTAGATGACCAAGGACACCAGGTAAACGATGCCTTCTAACTTAGGGTATCTTCAGAACAAAGTGAGATGAATAGGGCACCTGGAAGGCACATCTTTGTGACAACTCTGTGTGGTGATAAGAACCATGGAGAAGTTTGTCTTAGAGACAGGAGTATATGTGAACCAAGCATATGAAAACACAGGTGGATCACATCATATGACAGGGTGAAGTATCTAAGAGATATAGAAAGTTTCTCTTGGAAACAAGAAGAATAACTCATACCCTGGATTCAATGATTGCCACATTAAGTTAGTAAAAAGATCAGAACAGCACTACATTCGCACAGGCAATTCCTCCTCCAGCACCAGCAATTCGCACTAGTGATCACCTCTCACAACATTTTCCCACCAACCCAGCACTTTCCTAGGTCCCCTCTACACCCCACACCATTCCCATAGCCTCCACTCCAAGCCCACAGTCACATCCAACATGGCAGCCGCAGGTCTCTCCACGTTTCCTGGAGTAGGAGGAGCTTGCCTCTGGAAACACGGTCCCACAGGACACCAAAATGCACCTGGGGATTTCTTCATTTTCTAATGAAAATGAGAGTGCTCCCTTTTCTGTAAAAGCACTCCCACCCCCCCTAAACCTTGAGTTTGCCCACCTGTAACTCTTCACTGTATCCTTCTTTCCATCCCTACCTAACTCCTCCCTTTGGCAGGGAATTGACTCCTGGGCAGTCCTTTGGCCAAGTGGCCCTTCTTTTGATTTAGTATTTTTTAATTTCGCTGTGGTGGTTGTTCTTTATTTTCTTATCTCACACTTCTTTCCCCACTTTCTTTCTGCTCTTTATTTTTCTGCCCAGAAAAACCTGACTTCGATACCAAAAAAAGATGAAACTACAGAAACTCAAATTTAAGAAAAAAAAACTTAAAAAAAAAACAAAAAAAAATACTCAACGATTCTTTCAGCTTTATTAACATTTTCCATTGTTTCTTGCGACTTGTGTCTTGTTCTTTGTAGTATTGATGATGAACATTTGATAATGAATGTTCTTGTATATTCAGATAAAGAAAAAAACCAAAAAAGCGGTCTGAATTTAATAGTGTTTATAATAAAAATTTTAAAAATGACCCTCATAGCACGCAAAACAAGATGGGGATTGCCCCTTCTTTCTGTGACAATGCGCATCATTCCTGCATTAGTTTTTAATACCAAACTACCTACATTCATTATTTCCCCCATTTTTCTTTTATTTTCTCGCATTTGTGAATTAGTTCAAGAATGCTAGAAAAGTGTCAAGTTGTGCACATTCATTTCTTGTTTCACAATGTTTAAAAGTGACAGTAAATCATTTTGTAAACTAAAAAAAAAAAAGGTTGGAATAGTGAGCATAATAGGTACAACCTAACACACATTATTGATTATTAACTTTGAGACCCAGAAATAAATTCTTTTCTTTATTCCTGCTCTTAAAAATACAAAAAAAATTATTTTTGTTCTGTGTTATTTTTGGTTTGTTTAGGGGGGGCCTTTTTTAATTGTCAAGATTATGATCTTGCTATTTTTTGTTCATTAAATATGTACGTGAGGTGATGTGAAAAGGTTGGTAGAATAGGCTGTTTTCTTATTCTTTTACTTTGCTTCAGAATTCAGCTGACATCAAAGACAAAAGCAAAGGCCACCTTAGTGTCTAATTGCTGACCTGCATTTCCAGGATGTGCAGTGCTCAGGCAGTCCCTGAGAAAAATAGTCTGGGACTTGTTTTCCCTTTTGGCTCCTTAAAAATTCAAGGCATGGTCCAGGGGGTCTTTTTCTGCTGTAAGGAAGCAGTTTTTGTCTTTGTTGATTCTGAATATCACTACTAAATGCTTTCTTTCTCCCTGATTAATAACAGCATTCCATGAGAGCTTTTCCAACTACAGAGTTTTCTTCTGAAAGAACCACAGAACGTACTGGCTCAATAGACATGGGGGGCGTAATAGAGTAAATCTAGGAACCAGACCCTCAGGCCTGTCTTCCTGCTGATCTTATGTCCTGATTTTGGGTGAAGAGGTAGTGAGATATGGAGCCAGACTTGATGCTGTAGTTTCAGTGCTAAAAAGTTAACCACGAGCAACTGACTATACATGTCCTACTAACCTGTGATCTAAAAGTCTTCTTAGAGAAAACTGCCCAGCCAGATTGGTTCGGAATGTTTTTATTAGTTACAGGAAAAAAGAAAGCAATATTTTCTGGAAGAAAATTAAGTGTATACATCTCCAAAGGAAGAGACAAGAAGAAAGAATACAGAATATTGGGGCAACTCTTTAGGAAGCGTTGCCACACAAGCACATGGCACTCTTTTAACTCAACAAAATAATGACAAGCTTTTCACATCACCTTCGTGGTTTCAATCCCTAGCTCAAAGCTTTCTGGAAACTTATTTTTTTGTAAACATTTTTTTTCTTTTGTTAAAAGAAAATGCCCCAACCCCACTTCTATCTTATTACTTCTTCTCTGTCCTTTGCTGTTTTCATTTTGAAGTGCTTTCCTTTGGCTGTTGGTTTTATCTCTCCCCTGCCCCTTTCTTGTTATTCAGAATATAAACCTGCAAAGCTCTGCTCTGTTTTGGTTTTGAAAGTTTAAGCTTTTCTGCTTCTGTGAGAGCACAGGCTTCTGTCCCTTTTGATTCCAACTTGAACTTTTGTGTTCTCTAATGATACTAACACGGTGTAGGTTTTACAGTCTCCTAATTTGTACTGGTAATGCATATTCCAAATAAATAGTTTCTTTTGTTGCAAAAAATACATATTTTTGTATTTTGTTCAAATGCATTCTCTTACGCTGGCAACTTCTCTTCTCCACAAAAAGACCTGGATTAGTGTGGATTGTGGTTGATCACCCTAATCAACAGTTTTAAGATCTACACACCGTGGCCATGAGGCAAAGACCTTACCTACCTGCTGAAGGAAGGAAGGGAGGAAGGAGCTGTTTATGGGCAAACATACGCTGTACTCCAGGAAGGCAGAGCGTCATCTTTTCTCTGTGTCTGTGACAGCAAACCCTATTTAAATCTTTGCCTAGTGCTTCTCCTTTCCTTTTCTTTGACTGCATTGATCTGGCCATAAGAAAACCTGGGGTCCCCAAGACATGTTTCAGGGAAAGGAATCTAGCTTCCAAGTAACATTCATTTGTATGCTCTCAGAAATACTTTACCTGCCACTCCTCTGTCACTACCTGTCTGACACGATATCCTATTGAAGCATCTCTCCTAACAGTTTGCACTCCCACTGAACCCCTGACTTTTGAGGTAACGGGACGGCTATTTCACCTTCCGTAAGGTGCACTGAAGTCTGTACCCCAGGGTTCAATACCATGTTCCCACCCATGGAACTTCCTGTCTGGCCGTTGACAGGTTCTTCTAAAACCATTGTTGTTCCTCTAAATAGCATTGCTTTCTTGTTCTTTTAGAATGAGGGAGGAGCCCCTCTGAATTTAAAATTGAGCTACCAATCACTTAGTCCCTTATCTCAATCACAGTTGTAATCCATAAAAACTAGATTGAAGAAGTAGGAAGCCAATTAGGGACCAAATGATCATTTATTAAAGGACAAGCGAAGAGCCCAATAGTGTCTTAAACTAAAAAACTGTCTGCTACTGATTTGGCTCCCCTCAAATCTAAATATCCATCAATTATGGATTCAAGGCAGTCTCAAAATAGTCACTTTCTAATTGCATGGAGAATCATGGACCTATCTTTCCCACCTGTGCCTTACCAAGAATGGAACTAAACTAAACTGCACAATTCCTCAAATACAACACAGGTTGATTTCTCACTTACGTAATAGTCTCAGACAAATGTTCCTATTCAAGATGTGTCTTCTCTGATCAGTGATTCAAGAATCCAGTTCCTTCCATTTTGTGATTCATGCATGTAGGAACATGTGAACTTCTTTATTGAGATATCAGGAAGGAAAGAGAAGAAAGCTTATCACTGCTTGAAAACCTTTACCAGGACCTCTTTCCCTTTTTCCTAAATATAAGAGCTAAGGGTGTGAGTGGGGACCTAGAAAAAGAGTCACTGGCTAGGCAACCACTTTCTGGGAGTAACACTAAACAGTAGTGTTTGGATAGCTTGCCTAAGGGCCCCAAGAGAAGTGAAAGCCAAAAACAAACTCCTTGGTTGTCTAATTGACTGGACATGGTCCAACTGGAAACATCTAGTCATCAGGCCAGACCCCACTTCCTTACTCTTCCGAAGAAACAATCAAGAAAGGAGTACCATGGGCATCAGAGGTAATTACTCCATCACTGTCCCTTCAGGGAAAGGAAACAGAAGTAAGTGCTTTGTCTGTAGCACTGTGAGTGGAAGAGAAGCAACTCATCTTCTTTAACATCCTCCAATTGTTTTCTAAACTTGGGCCTTTGCAAAAAACCTACGGTCGGTCAAAGGAGAGGAGAAGAGCTGTGACATGTGCAGATAGCCCCGTTCCCACCTTCTGGAGGTCACACCCCTGTGTTTGTACAGCTGGCTGAGGATCAGGTTTGGTGGCCAGCAGTCACTCTGGAGAATAAATAGATGATGGACTCTCCTAAGTGCTCAGCTACACAGTTGCGGCTGCCTCGTTGTCCTGATAGACTCAGCAGATTTACTTTCCATGATCATTTTGACTCTGAGAGAGTCAGAAGTTGCCCAAGCTGATGAGCGAGGTAGATGAGGATACATGATAATGTTTTTACAAACCTCCTCTGGCCTTTCGGTTGGATGGCACTTGGTAGTAACATTCGCCATGTTTTTTTTACACACCTCATAAAGACAGTTGTGAAAGAGGACTTCCAGAACTGCTTCAGAAAGTGGTAACATCAATGGAGTAAGTGTTCAGAGTACTTCTGAGGGGGACCCAGGGCAGTGTGTCTTTCATTGAAATTAAAAAAAAAAAAACTTAAACATTCATACAGTACTGTATCTTCCTCATATCATGTAGGTTGTATCTTAGTTCTCTGGGAGTGCTGTAACAAAATACCTTACACTATGTAACTTATAAACAAAAAGTGCATTGCTCGTTGTTCAGAAAGTACAAGACCAAGGGGATAACAGATTCAGTGTCTTGTGAGGGCACATTCCTCAGACAGCACTTCTCTGGCCTGACATGCTGAAAGTGGCAAGGAAGCCCCTTCAGACCTCTTTTGTGAAGACACTAATCTCTTGCCTGTGGTCTCCAACTGTGTTATTAATCATATCACAGAGCCTTTACCTTAGGACACCATTCCCTGGCATATTAGTTTCCAGCATTATAATTGGGATGGGATGACGCTAACATTTGAACCATCGCAGATCAAAATCACAAAGTCTGACCAGCTCATACCCCAGCTCCCAGCATACATACATTCCTACATGCTTATTCTTATAGCTTCCTCCCACTTCCCCTCTATGGAAAGAGAGATGCACCGAAATTTCAGTTCCCTGATGTTCAACATAAAGAATGTCACCTCTCTTCTGTGCTCTCTTTATTCCATGAAGGGGGGGGGGCTACGAACTCACTTGTATTAAGTCACTTTGTGGATAAGCTCAAGGAGCAGCTTTTAATCTGGCTGCCTGAACCAGACAACCAGACCAAAGAACGAGGCTTCACTATAGAGCCTTTCCTCTCATTCTTTGCAAAAATCTAGTTCATTGCACATGTAAAGTAGTGGATGTACTGATCCCAAAGGCTGGTGAGACACGATCTGTGGCTCCTGTTCTTAGGCAGATATCCAAGGCCATGCTTAGCAGTGTGGGAAGCTTAGAGGAAACATACAGAGTTGTGACTGTGGCAGTACCAAAGTCCACATGCTTTGAAGACCAGTCCTTATTTGTCTTCCACATGGATGGCTCAGGATAAGTAAGAGGGGTTCATTCATTTCTGTTAGGTTATATTGTGTCCTGACCCATAATTCACTCTCTCCTCTTTCTTCGGTAGCTCAGAAGTTATCTGCATACAGGGTTTGAAAGCATAAAAGGCCCAAGAGGTACTGTATAGTACCTTCGAATATGCATTTCCCATTAATAAGTACCCAGAGAGAAATTAGCATTCAAAGTAAAATCCTCCTCTGCCTTATAAATTAAAATGCAAAGAATGGCAGTCTGCAGCACTCCCCGCTCTGATTTCCTACTGGGCTCTTCC
>PVIC010024079.1:0-26324 GCA_004025085.1 Thryonomys swinderianus
GTCACTTTCTTCTTAAATAGGCCTAAACCAATTGTTTCTAGTATTTCAAAGCAAACTGATACTTTTCACCAGGTAAGATTTCTGAGTACTTGCCATTTGCTAAGGGCTGATGCTAAAATTTGTACAGGGCAACATGAGTCACCTTTAGCTTGAAGATTTAGCACATTGTTCAGAAAGAACTTTGGCAAAATTCCCCATATGGGACTAAAAAAGACAAGAGAAATCTTGCCCTCCACCAGAATTCACCACTTAATTAATTTCCTCTTTCGTTTTCAAAAAGTAAGTTAAAATGTGAAACTGCATACTATCGTAGATCTTAGAAGCAAAACTTTGAAGCCAGGCAAATTCAGTTCCTTTACTTATTAGAAGACTGATATTCTACAAGATATTTAAACTTGTAGCAAAAATAGAACAGACCTCATAAGATAGCTCTGAGGGTTATATGACTTTATTAGAATAATTATATTTGAATAAATTTTGTGTGAAATTGCCTCCTTTAAAAACTATGCCTGCTTAAGTATTATAGAACAGACAGGATGTGCTGCCAGGTCTACATCAGATAAATCAAGTCTTAACTGGATGTTTTCTACGTGCTCTAATTTTGTAAAACAAGACAGTAATTTAAAAAAAGGAAACAAAGCTTATGTATTTAGGGGGTAAGGGGTTGTGGGGTAGGGAGGGGAATGGGAGAAAATGAGAATTAAATCATGTCATATACTGGTACAAATTCCCAATATTGAGTGTGATCATGATGTGTATACACAATGTACCAATAAAGATAAAAACAAACTAAAAAAAAAAGTTTTAAAAAATAAATAAATGGAGTGAGTATATTTCCACCTTGAAGCTGTTGTCCAGTGGTAAGCAGAAACGAGAATCTGTTTGCTCTCTGTGTGAAAACATACAATAGCAAAATAAAAGAGTAAATCCCAATAAAAATATCAAAAACCCTCTATAATAATGGCAGTATGAAATGTAATATTTCCGATGGAAAGGTGAAGTTAGTGTGGACAATAGCGAGTGAGCATTAATTTTTCATTTATAAACGTGTGTCAAGCCCATACTCCGAGCTAATCACTGCTGTGCTGAAGGCTCTGGGCATACAAGAGCGTGGCTGTGACAGTGAGCATCTCCCTCCGGGGCCCCAGAGTTCTTTGAGCAGGCCTCACGTTCAGTCTATAACCATCCCTGAGACAAAGGCTCTGGGCAGCCTTAGTCAAAATAACACACAAAAGCAAGCCAATAAATGCCATGTTCTAATAAATATAAGAATTAAAAAAGAAAAGATGAGGAAACGATGTAATTTCGAGTTTAGTAGTGAACTAAAATGAAAGGAATTAGAAAATAGTGAGCAGCTTTTTCTTTTCCTTTTACAAAAATCAGAATAAGTGTAACTAGAAAAATAGTAGCTGGCAAAATCAGAATTGGTCATTGAAAGAAGGAAGGAATCTGCCAGATGGAAAATCTTTAAGAGTCCGTCTGCCTCCTTATCTGAGGTAGCCCAGGTAAAGCCCAGCTGGTGAGCGGAGCATGGATTCATGCTACCTGCCTGTTGACTACGTGATCACACAGATGATTTTTAGTTCCAACATTCAAGCAAAAGGTCCCAGCAAAATGAGGGGATGTTAACATTTTTCATGGAAAAAGAAGAATTCTGCCTTATACATCCTTATACAAATTTATCCTTATACAAAAGGCAGCCACAGATTTTAGAATAGTGTAAATGTCAGTTTACATTTTTCTTTCTAAAATTATAAATTCTCATTACTCATTACAGGTGAATGAAAATTCACCAAGAAGTAACTTTGCTAGGCTAATTGGTTCTTTAAGAATAATAAATATTGCTGGGCGTGGTGGCTCATGCCTGTAATCCCAGCACTCGGGAGGCAGAGACAGGAGGATTGCTGAGTTCGAGGCTTGCCTGGGCTACATAGTTAGCTCAGGGCCAGCCTGAACTACAAAAAAAAAAAAAAATTCCTTCAGATGTTAGCACATTGTAGGATTATCCTTAAGACAGGGAAATACAGTGTACCATTGGGTAATTTAACTTTATACAGAAAGCAGCATACTTTTTCTTCTGTTGTAGAGTTTAAATAGCTTCTCATCGCTTAGAAAATGTCTCATGAGTAGCAATGAACCACAGCCACCTCTAAGTTTTTAAAATTAATTGCCTGCTCTGTGGAGCATTTGACCTGTTGTTTCTTCTCTTCATTTTCCAAAATATCTTCCATTTGGGCAATATTACTATTCATGTGAAGAATATCCCGGTGGTTGAACAGAGAATATGTTTAAGTGAAATATCATACCCAGCAGCTAATTGTCTTCTTTTAACAGAGGAAGCATGGTTTAATGCAACCTGAATACAGCGGTTAGAAAAAGACTTGAAAAACATTTGTGATTGACAAAATACTCCTTGTATTCAAATAAGTCACAACACATGATCATGGTTATAGTATATTAAATATAATTAAGTTCTGATTTAAATAAGGATTTTGGCTATCAGAGGTTATTTATATCCTAATTTTTTTCATTCTGATATTAAAATATTTACATTATGTTTTTATTTTGAACATTTGAAAGTTATCCCGGCATGATCTCCTTTTAATTTAACAATCGTCAAATCAAAGGAAAATCTCCCAGGCCTCACACTTATCTTCTCCCTTCACTGAAAATAGCCAGCATCATATTCTATTCTGTTTCTTCTTTATTTGAAATAACTGAGGACTTTCTCTAAGGAATAGTTTCCTTGTCCTCAAACTGATATACTTCACTGTAAAAAAAATTACTCAGCCTAATTTGCTTTCTGTTAAGTTTATGTTACTCCTGTACCCCACTAAAAATCGTCTCTGTAGCAGTACAGATATATTTAGTCAATTACTGCAGACCCCTTAATTCCTCAAACAATACATATACATATTAATTCTTTCTTAAGTCACTGTCTTTATACATTTAACATGCATTGTTCTCCTCTTATTTCTAAGTTTTTATTTTGTTTTCCTTCAAGGCCAAGAAATTGATGGAATGCTTTAAGTTACCTCCATGGAGCAGTGCAGAAAGTACAGGGACCTTCAAAACCTTTCCTGAAGAAGTAGCTCCCCGCCGTCTCCTCTCAGGACCTGTGACAATATACCAAGAATTCAAGAGACTCATTCCAGATGGAAAAACAAACAGCGAGCAGGACAAAAGCAATTCATGTACAACATGTCATCCAGAAGCCCTTTTCTCCTGAGGATTGCAAATGTGACATCGATCTGTTCTGTTGGGAAATATCTCTGAAAGAAAATTTCTCTGACATTTCATAAATGTTCCTGAGACTTTTTATCTAAATAATTTACTAAGATCATAGAATCTGATTTTAGAAAGTTAATTTCTTGTCCTTCTTTCAACCCCATTTTGAAGGTATGTAGTAAATATAAAGGCTTTAGATAATGTTTAAGTACAAAGTTTAAATTGTAGCTGGAATTGCTTATTTCATTTTAAAATGTCTTGATACTAATGAAGTTGGTCATAAATACAACACTCTTTGCCTATTCCCTAAGCATCCTACATACCACCATCCCTATTCTACATACACAAATAGACATAACCTTGAATAATGATCTGGAGGACAAAAATGCCCTCAGTAAGGACTTAATAAAAGGAACCTAATTCTTCTGTTCCTTCTCATTTCCCTCAAGTTCAAATAGGCATGTAAATACATGTTTGATCAATCCATTAATTAATAACTTAGTGGAAATAAGATAAATCAGATGAGACAAAATAGATGATCATGGCTGAGAATAGAAATCCAAAAATATTTCAAAAATTGGCATCCATTTCAAAGCCATGTTCTTGAAATAGCATTTCTGACTGTTGCCTATTACTCTAGAAAACATCCATGCCTGATTTCTGGAGTATATTCAATCTTATAACATCAGTTTCCCCTTTTATTTGACCTCTGAAACATAAAATCTTGGCTACTCAAAATAACACAAAAAGAAGTTAATTACTAAAATTATGTTCGGGTAGGTGTTAATACCCTAAGTGGCATCCTGCTCTTGACATTAATTGTAAAAAGTTAATAAACTTTATACACATTGAAAGAACTCAGAATCAAATAAAAGGTACAGCCAAACTTGTCAAAGCTTAATTAAAAGGTAATCATTGTAAATATCTGTCACATTGGAGTAGAAAAAAAATAACCCATCAGAACACCAGTGCCTCTTAATATATAGCAGATTTTTCAGAGCAAAATTATTTTCTCTTGCAAACCATTCATTAGTGCACTAGTTTAGAATGTTTCGGTGTTGTAATAAAACAGTCCCTTTGATGTCTCTGATTTTCTCCTTCACAAAACATAAAGAATGCTAAAATTAGTTGTTATTGAAGTTCATGTGATTCTGTATCTTAATCTCATTTATGGACGTGTCCTTTTCAAAACTGTGGACCTCGCTTTCCAAACTTTACCAGATGACAATCTTTATGGCATTTTTCACTTATTTCCTATAATGTCTAAGTATGTTCTCTTGCAATTAGATTAAACAAAGCGCTAGACTTCGGATAGCACACTAAACATTCGGCTGTCCCTCATCTTCCACCTTTTTCCATGTTTTCTCCTTTTGTTAGACTTGAAAGATTTTTTGGCCTTTTGATTCTTTTCTCTTTTGTTTCAGGTATAATTTGCAGCATATATTTCAATATCACTAGAATTCCCTATCTTTGAAATGTTCAAATATAGTTTGATATTACTCCATAATGTTGTCCCTTAAAAAGCTCTCTGCTATGACAAAGATTAGTTAATAATTTTCCTGCCTCTTTTATAATACTTAGTTGGTAACTCAAGGCAGCAGAAGAATCTATTAATGTCTTCTATTTGGTTTGGTTTGTTTGCTTGCAGTGCTGGGGGTCAAACCCAGGCTTTGCCTTCTCCCTCTGAACTATATCATCTGCCTTGATTCCTAACTCCCATGGGCTGGTTCAAGAGGATTTGATGTGACCAGACCAGCCAGAGATGCGAAACCAGGCTTTTGTCTCCTGTGGTCTCTCACATATGAACTTCTTTATTAGGTCAACATAAAGCCAACTATTGGTGTTATAAAATTGCATGAATTAATTTTAATGTGCATGTTATTTCCACTTGATAAAGTATATTGAATTAAAGCCTTTTAAGAGTAGAAACTTATAATCTTAAGGCTTGTTTTTTTCTAAACTGAGAAGATAGCATTTTCATTTTAACCATGTCGCCTCAAGGCCAAAATTTCACTTTCATCTTCCTATTTCTATTCTTTGCATCAAGAAGGTATCTTCTCTTCTATTTTTAAAACCAAAAGAGAAAAGTGCCATAAAGATTTCCCTTGGCAGTATTTCCTTTCATATGTTGTGAAATTGTGGTTTAATAAAATCTTTTTTTTTTTTTTTGAGACAGGGTCTCGCTTTGTAGTTCAGGCTGGCTCTGAGCTCACTATGTCGCCCAGGCAAGCATCGAACTCAGCAATCCTCCTGTCTCTGCCTCCCGAGTGCTGGGATTACAGGCGTGAGCCACCACGCCTGGCACTGCGGTATGTGGTATTAATGGCTGGTGGGTGTGAGTCCCCACGCCCAGCATTGTATGTGATTACTGGGGATCAAACTCAGGACCCTGCACTTTCGAGGAAGACACCGGAACCACTGAGCTAACCCTCCAGCCCATAAAATCTTATATTTATCAAAACTCTATTGATTTGATGCTTAAAAATGTTATCAGTAAATCGTGAAAATATTTTGGATGAATCTTTCATATGTTCCATTGTTAAAAGTTAGAAAAATCATATCTAACATGTGTTTATATCATAGATATCTAAAAGATGGTTGAATACCATGTTTCCATTTGTGTAAGGAAACATAAAACAGATAAAATCAGATTAAAGTCTTCAGAAGAGAATATTGAATAATTCACACTAAATGTTCATGAATACGAAGGGCATGATAATATATATCTATGCTGCCATGTTAAGGATAAAATTAAGGCTTGAGACTTTAAGTAAAAATAATACATAGTATATTTATAGGGGAGATAAGCAAAGTAGAAGGGATCCAAAGTAAATGTGAAAAATGTTCTCAAGGGAATGAGATAGCAGTGGAAGTATCCACAAAGCAAGCATTAGAAAGCCACATTTGGCACAATCCTCTGAAGTCTTTTCCAAAGGAGAGACTTCCTTGCCAATGGTTCAATCATACCAAGTTCTCTGGCAAATTTAGCCTTCATGTACACAAGTGCCAACAAATATCTGGATCATAAGAGTTTTCTGCCCTGGTTCAGCAAACTTCTACACAGAATTTGGCTTCCAGCAGAGATCTGCTTAAAGCAAAAGATTCTGTTGGTCATGGTCCCACGAAAATGTGTGTCCACATGATAGCTCTATTACTTTTTGGAAACCAGTACAGTGACATTCTATGGTTACATTTTTTCAATGTGTAATTTGAGGAAGTAATTAATTGCTTAAACAAATAAATAATTAAGAGACAAATCTGATGCACTGTTATTGCTAATGTAAATATTGTGAGGCTGGCTGGGCGTGGTGGCTCACGCCTGTAATCCCAGCACTCGGGAGGCAGAGACAGGAGGATTGCTGAGTTCGAGGCTTGCCTGGGCTCCATAGTGAGCTCAGGACCAGCCTGAACTACAGAGTGAGACCCTGTCTCAAAAATAACAAAACACACAAACAAAAAAAATATTGTGAGGCTGTCAATATTGTGAGGGTCAGACTAAGTAAAATTTTTACAGTTTATGATGACAGATATGACATAATGACAATCAAATAATGTCCTTTCGCTGAAAGTACACCTAGCACAGAAAGTGTTTTTCCTTTAAATTTTTAATGGAGTGTATCACTATTTTTGAGAGCAACAGAAATAGTTTTAATTTTTTTTCCACAAATACAGATGGAACCATACCTACTATGAAAATAGTAAGTGATGTTAAAAGCATACATTTAAGAAGTCTCTTTTCAAAAATTTAGCATTCAAGGTATTTATTAGGGACAAATTTCCAAAGTCAAAGGGTAAAAGCACATATGGAAATAGTAAGGGAGATAGTAGAAAAACATTTTAGATTCTGAAGCTAGAAGAAAAAGTAGGAATAAAAACAAAACAAAATCCCTTGTACCTAAAGCTGTTGACATATGGAATGCAGAAGATAAATTTATTTTGAAGAACTTCTACCAGGCCTAAAAGTAATTAGCATGAAGTTATCTAGCAACAGGAATAAAAGCAGCCAGCTGTAATAAAAGCACAAGCATTGGCTGAGAGTCTAAGAATCAGTTTGATAATTCCACAAGTCTTGAATGCTATGCATCTGAAAAATGGTGCCTACCCATCCTGGCAGGTGATTGAAATTAAATTTTCCAGTTATCATTAGAAACACCAAGTATGGTTGCTGTTCATGGCAGTGACACTTTACTGAAAACAGAAGTACAATCTCATCAGCAGAATCTTGAGATCCTAGTCAGCTTTCCATATCAGTCCTTAGAATTCTGAAGCCAAGTTTACATCTGGCAAAAAAAAAAAAATCGATTTCTTTTTCCTTTTAGAGAATCTGACCAATAAAAAGAATAATACACAAGCATAAAAATGTCAATATTGCTCAACAAAACTTCCCCTGGCCTACTTTCATGGCCATCCATTTATTCAGTTATTACCAAACCCAACTGACACAGAGAATTCTTGAGAGATTAAGTGAAGGTTATTTGAATGAATTTGCATAAAATAAAAATGTCCCCATCTAAGTGTATCAAGCAATGACCTTGGACAGATATGTACTGTCATAACCACCACAACATAGCAATTTAGAACGTTTCTGTCATCTCAGACATTGTCTCCTGCCACTCTGATAGCGATCACTTACTGACATATAATTTCCTAATAACTAGTGATTTGTGTTTTCCCCCCATACTTTTTCTTTCTGCATAATTCCATATAAGTGGAATGATTATTTATGTAATACTTACTATCTGGCTTCTTTCTATTTTCATAAACAGTTTGACATTTGTCTATAATCATATATAAACTACTAGTTCATTATTTTGACTGCTAAATAGCATTCCATTCTATAGATGTACCAGAGCTTTATTTTCCATTCACTAGTAGTTAGAACTTGTGATCATCTACAGTTTTGTAGATATTATAAATAATTTCATAACCTCTAGAAAACACTGTGGATACCTTCTTGTATAAACATATTTCCATTTTTTCTTGAGTGAGAACCTAGTTACAGAACTATTATGCCACATGGTGTTTGATTACAAAATAAATTTGTTTTTACAATGAGTCTATGTTTTACTTCAAGTGTTTTTTTTTTTTTTTTTTTTTGAAACAGGGTCTCACTTTGTAGTTCAGCTGGCCCTGAGCTCACTATGTAGCCCAGGCAAGCCTCGAACTCAGCAATCTTCCTGCCTCTGCTTCCTGAGTGCTGGGATTACAGGCATGAACCACCACGCCCAGCATTTTTCAAATTTTTTTTATAACATTGAGTTAATAATTGAGGACCTCCCTTTCTTTTTAGCATCTACTACATTTTATTTTTCAGACAGGGCCTCACTTTCGAGTTCAGGCTGGCTCTGAACTCACTATGTGGCCCAGGTAAACTTCAAACTTATAGCAATCCTCCTGTCTCTGCCTTCAAATTCTGGGACTACAGGCACCACCATGCCCAGCATTGATGTGTGACATTGCTTGCTGGGATTATGGGCATGAGTCACCAGTACACTGTGGTATGTGGTACCAGGGATTGAACTCGGGACCTCACACTTGCAAGGCACATGCTAGAACCACTGAGCTAAGTCCTCAGCCTTACCATCTACTATTTTTCTACAAATTTCATTTTTAATAAATGTAAAACTAAGTGGATCAGGTTTCATAAATAACTTTTGACAGCTTGTGTCTTCTAGGAAATACAACTGGACTTAAATTCTTGAAGTGATTGGCATTAAGCTGTTTTCAGTGTTACCCCATAATATCTCCAGGATGCACAGTGACATTTTCCAATTTTGATGAGTTGCCTGTTCTACTTTTCTTCTTGATTCATCTAGCTAGAGCATTCTTTCACTACGTAGTTTCTTCTCCAATCTGTAGATTCTCTAGAGGTGTATTATTTATCTATACAAACTGTTGCTTTTTCTAGGTTATTTTCTGTAATTTGTTTTACTTTTATCTCTAAATTTATAGCTTAGTATCCCAGTGCAAGTATATACTTGGAAGAATTTTAGAATTGTAAATATACTAAAATTTATTCCATGGCCAGAATAAGGTTTATTTTGTGAATACTATAGGTACATTTGACAATAATACCCATTCTTTTGTTTTTGAACTTAGCATTGTGGATTTCAATTAAGAAAACTTGATTTTAATATTATATAATGAATTCCTTATTTGTTGCCTGTTTACATTTTCCATTGTTCTGAAATACTCTATTTTATTTTGGGTTTCTTTCTTTTGCTTCTTTGTTCCTTTTTGTTCAAGGTTGGATGATTTCTACTGATTTTTCTTTCAGCCCATATGTTCTTTTCTTAGATTTTTCAAGTGCATGAAAATTTGATCAAAGAGATTTTTTGTTTCTGAGATTGTGTTCTTTGTTTCAGACTTTTTATTATAATTTCCACTTCTGCTCAAAATTTCCATTTGTCTATACAGTGTTTTTACCTTCTATAATTTCATTTTGCATCACTTAACATATCAGTTATGAGTATATTAAATTTACTGTCTATAATTTCTGTCCTTTTGTCTTGTCTCTGATTTAATTTAATTTTCTGTCTGTTTTTTGGTTTTTGTTTGCTTTTACTGTTTTCTTCTTTCAGCACTTTTCACCACTCTTGTGGGTTTTCTGGCATTTATGTCTCAATTTTTACTGAATGACAAACATTATAATTGGATAACAAAGAAGAAAACATTTATGCCCAGAAATATGCACAATGGTTGTTTTTCTTTTCATTAATGGGAGAGAGTGAGTGTGAGTCAGTTGGTCTGAAGTTGAGCTGAGTTTGGTTTTCTGCTGCTCCTATAATTATTTTGAGTGCTTTCAAATTCCTTCTGGTGTTGGCTTCCGGTTTTCTGTGCAGAATGTAAGGCCTGGGGTACCGAAAGGTGCTGTATTCCCAGAACCCCTCGTTGGACCCCTCACTCCATACCTTTGCCCCAGCAGGAATCTCTCTCTTCTTTTACCTATTCCCCCACCAACACACTGTTTTGTTTTTGTTGTTTTTATCTTACTCATTGCAGAGTTAGTGGTCCTTCCCTAAGTTTTCTTTAGTTTCTTTCTCTCTTAATAGGATCTCCTACACAGTCTCAGAGTAAAAGCTTTCTCCATTGTCTTACTCTTCCCAAGAGGCAGCAGAATTCTGCTTCATGTCAAGGAAGGATGCAGGATTTATACAGTTTCTCCTCTTGCACCTCCTCTCCAGTGATGTAGCAGGATTCTTGGCATGCTGCTTGTTGGTTAGGTCCAGGGAGAAGAGCTTGTGCACAAACAAATCTCTTGCTCCCTCCACCTATGTCGCTCAAAATAATTAGTGTTGATATATATAAAGACATAAACTTTAATTTTACTTGTGATACATTTGGTAAAAATTATGGCTGGATGATATGTTTAATATAATTAGAGATAAATTCTTACACTCTGGGCTTCTGCATCACCTAAATTATCCTCAATCTTTAAAATGGTGTGCTCATTAAAGTACTTGTTTCCTCAAAAAGCTTATGGAGTGCAGTTTTTCTAAACAATTAGTCCAATGAAGAGGAACAAAATCAGCCAACAATACGGTGTTTTCAAACACCAGTCTGATGAAAAATCTCAAATAATTTCATTGACAAAATTTTTGGAGGAATGAGGGCTTGCCTCATAAAATAAACGTTAAATTTACAATGCCAACGAATAACTGAAACTCTCGGTAGATAAGCAATTCTCGTAAGGGAAAACTGCTGTGTTTGGTGCCAATTGGCAAGGATTCCGCTACTTGGCAGCCAGTGTCAAAGCCACAGGCTGAATCGACATCCTCACTGAACCGCCATCTCACCCATGGAGGTGTGTTGTGTACAACATGGTTGACACATTTTTGTGAAAGTACTGCAAAGCTCTTGCGTTGTGCCTATTCTGTATCTATTCTGTGAGAACCAAACGACAAATAAAGAGAATTTTGTCTCCTTAAAATACATTTTGCATCTCAAAACACTGGTGTAACTACTTTTCCCAATTTCCCTGACAACTATGTTTATTAAATGTTCATAGGTTTGGATCTTTTTCTAAAAACATACTTTACTTACCCAAAAATCTTACCCTACACTCATGCCAAAGTTTCAGACACAAATGTTTATTTTAATCAAATTCAACAAATGTGAGTTGCTAAACTACAGAGAGCGGCCAACTTGAAACTCAGGCAAGAAAAACCTCCAGCAGAAGAAAGAGTTGAAGAAATACATTATATTTGACCCACACGGACATAATGTCAACACAGAGCAGACGGTCTGCAGCCCAGCTGGGAAGTCTTTAGAAAAGGACGACGCAGCAGGAGGAAAGGCAAAAGGACCTAACACGGAAGGTAGACGGGCTGCGAACCGACTTGTTGAGCTCAGAAGGGATATTTTTCTACGCTGAGTTGATGGCAGAGAAAATCTTACTGTATTTACATAAACTTACTTAACAAGAGAAAACTTTTACTGCCATTACATAAACTTTTGTCATTCCCAGATCACGCCTTTCTAAGAGGCTTTGTATTCTACCCATATTGTTTCTCCATCCGTACATAGCCTGTGGCTGGACCTGTACTTGGAAATAAATGAATGCATTAACATGGAAAAAAAGATGCATAGAAAGAGCTCGAAATTTAGTATCACTGTTTGTGGTTGTTTTCTTTGTCTATGTGAGCAAAATTATTTTAATGTCAATTAGGCTGGTATATTTTCCTTTCTATAATTTTAACTTTTATGTAAGTGCAATATGGATGGGTAGTTTACTATTTATGGACATAGTAGATTAAAATGGCTAAATATAAATATATACTATATATAAACTAAATATAAATATCTATACTATATAAACATAAATATATGCTGTATATAAACATAATGATAACAAAATAGTTTTCCTTAAAATTAAATAGCTGCTGCCAGGCGTAGTGGCTCACGCCTGTAATCCCAGCACTCGGGAGGCAGAGGCAGGAGGATTGCTGAGTTCCAGGCTTGCCTGGGCTACATAGTGAGCTGAGGGCCAGCCTGAGCTACAAAGCGAGACCCTGTCTCAAAAAAAAAAAAAAATGCTTAACTTTTACCATGCTATTTTGTAAGTTTTTTCATTTGAAATATGTATTACCACTTAAAAGTGAAAAATATCTTTAGATAATTTTTGAATAATATAATTTTATCATTACCCAAAGTTAAATTAATGAATGTTAACATGAATTCAAAATGTAACTTGAAGTTTGGGGTCTATATTTAAAGTTGTTTTTTTTTGTTTGTTTCTGTTTTTGTTTTTGTTTTTGAGACAGGGTTTTGTTTTGTAGTTCAGGCTGGCCCTGAGCTCATTATGTAGCCCAGGCAAGCCTCGAACTCAGCAATCCTCCTATCTCTGCCTCCCGAGTGCTGGGATGACAGGCGTGAGCCACCATGCCTGGCACTGTGGTATGTGGTATTGATTGCTGGTGGGCGTGAGTCATCATGCCCAGCATTGTATGTGGTTACCGGGATCGAATTCAGGACCTTGCGCTTGTGAGGCAGGCGCCAGGACCACTGAGCTAAATCTCTGGCCCTATATTTAAAGTTTCAAGCTTCTTAAACATTCTAAAATATTCTGTTCATACTTGAATAGCTATCTTTTGAAGTTTTGCCTTTAAATTATTTGTATTAAAATATGTATATATTTACTTTTATATGACAAATATATATATACATGGTGAATGACTAAAAAGCACAGATTATGTACCATTCTAAATATATGCTTAACATGGTACTTGGCTCAAAGCACCCATTATTAAAAGATGCCAATTATTCATTTCTATATCACTGAAAACATCTGAAAAGATTACTCTGATCATAAAACAATTTAAGTGAATTGTAGTTAGGACACAAGAAAAACTTCAGTTCTCTCATCTGAATTATGATATTATTTAAAGAATTTGAAAACTGGGGAGGGGGATTTAGCTCAGTGGTTCCAGTATCTGCCTTACAACATCAAGGTTCCAAATTTGATCGTGAGTAACCACATACCACAGTGCCAGGTATAGTCACTCATACCTGTAATCACAGCACCAGAAGGCAGAGGTAGGAGGATTGCTGAGTTCAAGGCTTGCCTGGGCTACATGGTGAACTTAGAGCCAGCCTGAACTACAAAGTGAGACTCTGTCTCAAAATTAAAAACAAATTTGAAAAAAGGAATTTGAAAACTGAAGAATAAAGTTTTACTTAAAATCTTTAAAAGTGATTCAGATAAAAAGGAACCTTAGCTATTTAGCATCTTGAAGAACAACTTGTTTTGTACATTCAGGTATTGCAAATATATGTAAAGCCTCGTAATCTCTATAATTTTCTTTTTTAAAACATACTTTTATATTTATTTTGTTAAGAAGAAACATTGTTATAACTCTACATGCAAGTTATATTGAAATGGTGTAGCATTTATCTTCAACTAACTCAATTTAGCAGAATATTTTAAATACTTATCATATGTAAGATATTAGATGTTCAGATAAATAAGCCAAACTGTCAAAGTCACCGCAAGCTGGTAGAAAAAAAAGAAGTCACAAAACCAAGATATATGGTACAATTTTTAAAAGAGGAAAAAAAATCAGCTTGATGAGTCACTGGCATAAAAAAAAAGATTAGTTTAGTTTGGAGACTTAGAAACTTTTAAAGAGGAAGTATCGTTTCTTATCATTCCCAAGACTAGATAAAATTCTAAAAGCAAACAGGAGCAGGAATTGGTTAGACAGGTAAAATTCAGGCCACCTAGCTGAAGGTGTGTTTCAGAAAAACAAAAATTATTATTTTCACATAAATATGCCCCATGTAACAGAATGGAACATACCTATGTTTAAGATTTTATCCTTCAGTTTAAATTGTACTAGTGTCTGTTACTTTTATGCGACAATGTGACAAGCCAGAGTAAGAGAGCTACAGATAAAACAGTAAATGCAGGAGGCTGATGAAGAAGGGGAGGGGCTAATCTGGGAAAAACGCGATGGATTTGATTGACACAGAAGTGATGTTAATGTCAGAGGCTGTAGGTTCGAGTGCAGATTTCCACACTGTCCTAGGTGTACGGTGCTGGACATTTAATAAACATCAAAATGTCATCTCTTTTTTCTCCATAAATAGAAGTATTATTCACACCTTCCCCAATCTCACATAGTTGTGAAAAACATGAGATGAGATGAAGAGTCACATCCGATGAGTCGTAGACGGTGCATAAATGTTAGCTACATTCAGGGCCAAGGCACGAGGGCAGGTGCCCCAGATTTGCAGTGAAGTAGAATGTGGGCCCTCAATTTAAAGCGAGAGACTATCGGACTTTACATTTATATGGGTACAAGTCATGGTCAGACTATTTGGCAATCAGTACAAAATGCAATTGCAATAGATACAAGAATCAGATTCTTTCACACCAGTCGTGTAATGTGTGTGCCTTTCTCTACAGTGTGCAGGGCCCAGAGATTGGATGTAGAAAGAGAAAAAACGTGAAAGGAAAAACACCAGCCCACAACTCACTTCATAACTGACAGCACTCTAATTTTAAGACTTTCAGAAAGCCTGCTGGATAACTTTCAAATGATACATGTTATATCTCTTCCCAACTATAAAAACAGGGACTTGTAATAGAAAATTTAGAAATACAGAGAAGAGAAAACAAAATATCAGATTGAATACATAGAATACATAAAACACTATTTTATAGCATTACCAATAAGTTAAAATAACTGGGAGAAAATTGACATCCTTTAGGGGTAAGTAATGAAGAAAGAAAAAAATTGATGTTAATAAAAAAGGAAACAATACTTGTGTATGTAGGGGGGGATGTAGGGTGGGGAGGGGAGGGGGAAAATGAGAATTAAGTTGTGTCATATACTGGTACAAATTTTCAATATGAAGTGTAATTGTGATGTGTATATATAATGTACCAGTAAAATGTTAAAAAAATTGACATCTTAACAGTGCAATACTAACAATAGATATAAACATGTATGTATAAACGTACTATGATAAAATCTACCATAAATAAATAGAATAGGATATTCTCAGTAATCAGACTGAGGGATATAAACAGAAATCTGAAGATGGAAATGAAAACAACCACTAAACATTGAAATATGTTGAAACTCACTAAACACCAATGAATGCAAATTTCAAAAACAAGCATTTATGTTCAGAGCAAGACATATATTTTAAAATACCATAGTGCTCACTTCAGCAGCACATATATTTTAAAATACCCATTGGTAAATATTTTGGTTCTGAGTAGTTTCCTTTAGTGATAGAGCAACTCAATATACCATTTTCAGTGGATGAGTTTAAATAGTATATATATTATATATATAATATTTAAAGTGAGCACATAAATGGTTGATGGAAGACTACTACATATGGGAAGTCTTATTATAAACATATATTTTCTGTAACACATTTGTAATTGTGAAAAAAGTGGATATGGCCTCAATATCTATAAACAGAGAAATCACTAAATTAGTTATGGTACATATCCCTACACTATCTTAACGTGAATGTAAAAAGAAAACTAACATGGATCTAATGTATAACTAAGAGACAATTATGAGCTTTTCTATATTAAAAGTATTTTGATGCATCTATATAAATATACTGTTATTTTATTTAAAATTATGTACACAATAATATGATGCTGATATGTATTACATTATGATATAAAATAGAAATATATGAATTTTTGTGTGTATTGCATGAAATGATGTGTTCATAATAAGTAATCTGTCTTCTGGAGCCAACAGGAGGAAATGAAGCCCCAAAGCAGAGAAAGCTGCAAGAACAGAAACTTTCGGTTAGGGGAGACAATGAAACCAGAATTGTAAAACTGTGGTGCCTTTTAAGGTAGATAGCCAAACAGAGACAAAAAAGAGGATATTATCAAAGAAGACTAAAATTTCATGTTTATATTTTTATAAAGATCTGAAGTGGGGCCGGAGGGTTAGCTCAGTGGTTCCGGCGCCTGCCTCGCAAGCACAAGGTCCTGAGTTCGATCCCTGGTTACCACATATAATGCTGGGCGTGGAGACTCACGCCCACCAATAATCAACACCGCACACCACAATGCCGGACGTGGTGGCTCACGCCTGTCATCCCAGCACTCGGGAGGCAGAGACAGGAGGATTGCTGAGTTCGCGGCGGCTTGCCTGGGCACCATAGTGAGCTCAGGGCCAGCCTGAACTACAAAGTGAGACCCTGTCTCAAAAAAAAAAAAAAAAAAAAAGATCTGAAGTGGTAACAAACTAGACATTTTGGACAAGAATCAAAAAGCATGAGCAAAATAGAGGATTATATTGAACTAAAATGCTTCTCCACAAGAAAAGAAAATGCTCCATAGAGTGAATGGACAGGCTAAAGAACAAGAGCTGTAGGCACACATTTGACAAGAGGTTAATATCAAGATTATGTGAAGAACTCAAAGTGTTAGCAAAATTAATTGATGATCTGATTTTTATATTGTCAGAGAACATGAATATACATTTCTCAAAAGAAAACCAACAAATGTCCAGCAGGTATATAAGAAATGTCAATATTATTAGGCAGCAAGAAAATGCAAATCTAACCCACAATATGATATTAAATCACTCTAGTAAGAATGTTTGTTTCCAAAAAATTGAAAGATAACAGGTACTAGTAAGGATAGAGGAAAGTGATTCTTTGTACCTTTTAGTAGGGATGTAAATTAGTATATCTGCTGTAGAAAATCTTATTTTTGCTCCTCAAAAACTTAAATGTAGAGCTGTTACATCCAGCAATTCCACACCTAGGTGTATGACAAAGGGAAGATATCAGTGTGCTGGAGAAACTACACTCCCATAATGACTGCAGCACTCTTAACAATAGCCAAGACATGCAAACAACCTTTCAATCAGAAAGTCGCTGAGTTTTTAAAACCTGGTAGATCTGCTTTAATACATTTGTGACTCTAGGGAGGATAGTCAACGTCAGAGTTTGGGATTGAAGAGTTGTCTTTATAGAAATTATAAATGTGGGACAATGAGTTAGTAATCAAGGAGAAACAGCAATGAATTAAAACACCTCATGAATGTATGGGTCATGAACTCAAGAGATCAAAAGTGTGATATAAAAAATGCTGGTCATTGTCGGGCATGGTGGCCCACGCCTGTCATCCCAGCACTCGGGAGGCAGAGGCAGGAGGATTGCTGAGTTCCAGGCTTGCCTGGGCTACATAGTGAGCTCAGGGCCAGCCTGAACTACAAAGCGAGACCCTGTCTCAAAAAAAAAAAAAAAAAAAAAGATCAAAATTCAGGATTTATAATTCACCGTAAAAGATACCTAGATACCTGCTTGCTGCATCTTACTTTCAGTGATAATAACAAATGCACCCAGCAAGCAGGCGGCTGTACCATGCTGGTTCAAAACATCTTGCTGCTCAACAAAGACATTATCTGGAAATGCAGCTCTCTTTGTAAACAAAAAGAGCAGCTTTACTACCCTATCAAAGGGACTAATGCGTGTGAAAGTGCCTATCATGCTACTTTCAAAATAGAGACGATCAAATTATATCTATACCGAGCATTTTACTGTGATTTCAGAAAATTTCAGGTTCCCTAAGAATTAATAAATACCCTGCAGACATGAAAAATTCTATTTTTTTTCAACAGTTCTTCCAGCTCATAAATGAAAAAAGGTGCCAGGATTTTTCGATTGCTTTTTTATATGATTTAATGAAGTTTTCCAGCAGAACAGTAAATTTAGGTCTAGAGAACATAATTTAGTGTTTTCCACTTTTAACAAAATGTGCCATTTTCAATCAACTTGGGTACATAAAAACTTCATATCTCTTGAAACATTATTTTTTAAATAACCAAAATTATCTTAGCCTAACTCTCCAGCCTCCAGTGATCTTTTTACATAAAGAATGGAGTTTTAAAACACAAATCCTAAAGAAACTCTTGATTCAGTTTTGATATCTTGGTCTAAGGCACCAAATTTAACCATTAAGTTGATTTCCTTAAATATCCAGAAAATGATGAATCCAGGCCATTGTACAATACATGAGCACAATCTCCATAACTTGTCATTACACAACTTACCTCTGACTCCATATAATAGAAAGCTGAATTTGTGGGCTGGAGATTTAGCTCAGTGGTTCCTGTGCCTGCATGGCAAACCCAAAATCCTGAGTCAGTCCCCGGTAACCACATACAACAATTTCAGGCATGTTGACTCATACCTGTAATCCCAGCACTCAGGAGGCAGAGGCAGGAGAATTGCTGAGTTCAAGGCTTGCCTGGGCTACAAAGTAAATTCAGGACCAGCCTGAGCTACAAAGCAAGACCCTGTCTCGAAAACAAAAACAAAACAAAGAAAGAAAGCTGAATTAGTTTTAGAGTTGTATGGATTTCTTTTTCTTTCAAAGGATCAAGATAACATGCTACAATGGAATATGTAATTTGGGGGAGTCTTTGAACTGCTCAGTAACTCCTATTTATTTGTCTTCTAATTTTGCTCTTATTCCTTCTCATGTAAGAGAAGCCATGTGGTACTCGAGGTCCTGTGTTTGACTTATTTCACTTGCTATTTTGTTCTCAAGTTGTATCTCTCTACCTTCAAATCCAACAAGTATATCTCTTTGACATCATAGTACTTTATTATTATTATTTCTTTTAGAGAAAAATCTTTTGGGGCTGGACATTGTGGTGCACATCTGTCATCCCAGGCCTTGGAAGGCTGAGGCAGGAGGATCACATGAGTTTGAGGACAGCCTGAACTACAAAGCAAGACCTTGTCTCAAAAAAACTTTTTGGTTTATATTTTGTACTTAGAGTTACTATTTTGTAGAAACTGATGCACAGTGTGTTAATTATTGTTACGCTTTTAATATTTTGCTATGAAATTTTGCTTTAATTTTCTGTAAGATAAAAAAGTCAAATAAAAGGTAATTATGTTAACAGTCTCCCTGGCGCTGGGCTGAGACCTGTGTACACCTGGCCTGTAATTCTTACAATACCCTGAAAGATAGATGTGAGGAACTGCGGGTGGACTTGCAGATGTTTACCCTGCCCTGTGGGACCTTCAACTACAGGGATTATTGCAGATGTCTGTGCTGTTTTAAGCATGTTGGTATTTTGGGTGTGAAGCTTTATACTGAAAAACGGTGCGGCGAGCCCTGGGTATTGACCCTTCTGCTGCAGCTCCAAGAATCACGAGTCCAGCCTGGGCTTGGCCTTTTTCTCGACGTTCCAATTTTGTTGTTTGTTGGTTGTTAATCTTTTTGCTGTCTGACTCACGGGGGACTGGAGCTTCCAGTGAACGTTCTGGCTAAGTTCTCTTCCCTTGTCTCCCACAGGTAGATGATATGAAGTGTCTATTAAAAATAAGAGCTGAGGGCCAAAGATTTAGCTCAGTGGTTCCAGCGCCTGCCTAGCAAGCGAAAGGTTCCTGATTCGATCGCCAGTAACCACATGCACCAATACCGGGCATGGAGACTCACGGCCACCAGTAATCAGTACCACACACCACAGTGCCAGGCGTGGTGGCTCACGCCTGTAATCCTAGCACTTGGGAGGCAGAGGCAGGAGGATGGTTGAGTTCAAGGCTTGTCTGGGCTACATAATGAGCTCAGGGCCAGCCTGAACTACAGAGCGAGACCCTGTCTCAAAAAAAAAAAAAAAAAAAAAGAGCTGAGACTCAGAAAGGGTAAGTTATACCAAACCATATAATTAGTAAATAAAGGACATGAGATAAAAAAGAATAAGATTTGAACTCTCACTATCAGCATCCAAATAAAAAATAAATGGCAATTTTTTTCCACATATGCTTCTAAGCAGTTGTGGTTATTGAATCAATGAATCAAGAGACTAATTTAGCCAAAAATAAAAAGTATTTGAAAATACCAAATAAAGTTTACATAAGCCTTCCTCCAAGGACAGGTGAAATATTACTTTACAAATCCTTCTCTGAAAAGAAAAGAAATGAAAAGAAAAGAAAATGTGGATTACTATATTTTCTGAGCTATAGAATCTCTATGTTTTTACCTTTCTGGTCATGAATCATGAGTTTTTGGGAAACTGCCCAGTTTACACAAGTTTTGCTATTAGCATGACTGTCACTGCTTTGGCTAAGTTCAAGTAAAAGAGTGGGAAATTCAAAGGCTACAAAAAGAATTTTTTTTTTTGTCACAGCTGCTTGTGGTAGACTAGGAAGATTACAATTAGGAAGCATTACACTCTCGCAGGCCCCACAAGAATACAAGATGATAAAGAAAATCACAGGCCACAATGAATCCAACATCTGCATAATTTCAGCTACTACACAAACAATAGGCTGCCGTGTTTTTTGTTCGTGAGTAAAGAAAAGACAGGATCCTGCTTAAAATGAGTGATGGAAAGTTTTTCAGGAGTGGGAGCTCTGCTTCAAGGGTTTGGAACATTATGCTCGCAGAACAGCACTGCAAAAATTTAAACATCTATTTCAACTGAGTTTGCCATCGCCATTTAATAAAACATGCATGCTATTTGCCCTTTTCATTAATTATTTTTCAAATATGTGAGATAATCCAAAAGGGTAAAGTTCAGAACTACTCAAAGTTTAATTAAGATCTTCCAAAGGGAGAATTTTATTAATATTTTACATCCATAGTCTAGTACAGATTCCTAGAACAATGAAAAAAAAAAAAACCTGTCAAGGAAGAGCTCATTATTTGAAATCTATATATGTTTTGGAATATAGAATTTCTCCGTGTCAGATAAGACATGATAGTACACATTGTAGCTTTAGACTAAGATTCTATGTATAAATTAATTTGCAAAGTAATGAACTGCTTTTCCTCCAAGCACTGGGAACTAACCAAGCCTGTTTAAACCTTAATAAAGGATACAGAAACAAGATTACATAAGTGGCCTCAAAACTCTGCCTCTTACTGTGTTACTGTTCTCTCGTTGCTGAGACAAAATACCTGTCACCCAAAGCAAAGGGAAAGTGGTTTATCTGGCTTACAGTTCATAGAGGTTTCAGTTCACAGTCGGCTAGCGCTGAGGCTGGGATTCTAAGCAAACAGTGAAGACGAGAAACAGGATGTGCACTAGACAGCAAAGGAAACAGGAGAGGCAGTTCTGACACTAGCAAGGTAGTGAAGATGACAAGAGAAGAAGAGTTTAACAGCCTCTCTCTCTCTGTCCCTTTCATTTTATCCACAACTCCTGGGACTTGGGTGAAGCCAAACTAACCACTCAGGTGTAGTGATTAGAATCACACACCCTTAACCCCAGCATCACGCATTCCAAATTCAACTACCTCTGAGAGAGAAAGTCCCAGGTCTTCTGCACGGGACTTTGGGGGACATACAAACACCATCCATAACATTTTTGTGTTGTGCTCTTTCCTACGGGATATTCAGACATCTCAGAACTCTTCCCCCGCCTGTGTACCAGTACCACCACCACCACCATAAATCTAGGTTAGTGTTGAATTTGCTTTGCTCTTTGGGATGGGACCAAATATGATGCTACAGGATTTGTTACAAAAAGAGGCATGGACACATTTGTACATTTCCTCTTGCCTGTGCTCCTCAGAGAATGTCTGAGCTAGTCTTTGGGAGATGAAAGATAATGGAGAATAATGATAGCTGAGGACATTATTTTTAAATCCTGGTTTTATGAGTAAGACTGGCCAAGGTTTTATTCACAAAATAAAAGCTGTAGGTCTGACCAGCTACTGACCATAGAAGCATGAATGAGAGTAACCAGGATCATAGAGCCCGTCTCAAGTCTGCTAAATTCTCGTGGGTTGTTAAGTATGCTGTTTTATCTCCCTGACGTATTTCAGTTTTTTAGGACTCAACATTTACATGGCTTTGATATGCTAACCTAATGCCACCAAGAAGTAATATACACTCCACCTGAAGTTATCTGCAAATGGAATCATATGCCATTATCGGTATGAGAATACAAGTCTGGGGATATAACTTGGGCTGGGGATTTAGCTTGGTGGTGCCGCTACCTGCCATGCAAGTGCAAGGTTGTGAGTTCAGGCCCTAGTAACACACACACACACACACACACACACACACACACACATGCACACAGGCAGTATGAGGATATAGCACTAATAGAAGATCTAATAGAAGATGACAATAAACTACTCATTGCATGGACAGAACTATTTCTTCCTACTAAATCCACCTTTCTTTTAATTGATGGTTTTCTGGTGGGGAAAATAAAGAAACTTTTCACCAGCTCTTGAGATGATAGCTTAGTTGTCCATTTAACTATGTTAGGATTCACACAGATAACTGGCAAAGCACTAGTCCCAGATATGTCTGACATGTGAATATTTCCAGAAGAATTAGCACGCAAATCTGGATAAAGATGTTCCGCGTTCATCTATAATGTGGGGACAAAATCTAATCAATTTTGTGTCAGGATAGAACAGATAGCCAAAGGAAAAGAAAATGTACTCTCCTCTTTTCTAAATGGGGATACCCTTCTTCTGCCCCTGGACATCATTTACCCTTGAACTCCAGGACATGTACCAGGAGCTCCCCATGCCAGCAGCCCATTGCACTGGAATGGAGCTGTGCCACAAGTTGCCCTGGTTCATCATCTCAAAGCTAGGACATTGCGGGACTTCTCAGCCTCCAGGGTCACGCAAGCCACATACACAGCTGTGTGCTCTCTGCCATCGAAAGAACTCATGCTTACAAGTAAAACAGATACAAAGCAATGTCAGTGAAAAAGAATTTAACAAACAAATTAAACAAGAAGAACTTATTCAAGAAGTAATGGTAGGATAATTTTTTAAAACTGTCAGAAAATTTTGGAGAACATAACTGGGAGACCGATCAGTGTCACAGCCATCAGTGGTTATTCATTGGTATTGATGAAGGCAGGCTCCTATTCTCCTGCAGGGATGGAGAGGCAGGTCTTCTGTCTTTCTTGATGATTATACTTGAAAGATCTGACTCCTGGGTCCTTGAAGAACCATTAACTAAATTTGTAAAACTGACAAAAGGCTGTGAGAAGATATCTCTGTCAAAATGCAGAGGACAAATGTTACAATTGCCAAATATTCTAAAATAAATCCTCTAAGAAAAGTAAGATCATGGCTTCTTGGCCTTTTAGCTAAGATCAAGTGTAAGAAAAGTAAGATCAGGGTCTTAGAGTGAAGAAGAAACTTGTTTGAAGTTTAGTCGGCCTGAAAAGAATGCTGCTGTTGACTTGGTTAGGTATTCGTAAAAATAATGTTGAGAAGGAGAGTAAAAAATATCTAGCACATTCTCTTTTCTCCTTCTACTGGGGTATATTTTATCTCTTTATTCCTTCATGTGTCTTGTAACTGGTTGCACTGTTCTTGAGTTAGAACAAGTGTCTCGAGTCATTCAGCATTTCTAAAATGTACCAATAGGGCCAGTACCTGAATTGTATGCACAAAGAGTTAACAGTGGCTCTGGCTCTTTATGTACCATTGATTCCTGTTACGTTCCACAAAAGCACTGCAAACACCATAGCAGAGATACTGAACTTTTACTTTTAGGAGAAATATAAAGATTCTTATGAGTCTCTGTTCACATTATGTTTGTTGATCAATTAATATAAAACCTTGTTTCATGAGCATTTGTTTAATGACATCCTCCTATTTAATAAATATTGAGTCAATAACTATGAAAATAGCCAAGAGTATTTATTACTGTTTTTGCTGCAATAAATAAAAAATATGTCATATAACACAAAGAAAAACTTGTAATAGTCCTCAAAATAAAACAATGGTGGAAAAACTATTGGGTAATCTTGAAATCTAGACAGAAAACAACTTTATTTCTCATTGATGATAAAATGAATACTTAATTTTTCCATAGTAAATCAGTTATTTTCTTTCTAATATAGAAATACATCAATTGTGAGATTCAGTTAACTTTCATTTAAAGTATGCCAGGCAAGAGGTACCAATATAACATCTTCACTAGCCTAAATCTGCTAAGTAAAAGCATTATGTATTTATTGTGAAAAGTTTTAAATTGGTTCTCTCTGGCTGTATATTATTATAGAACTTACATATAAAAAGAATGGAATTTATCAAAATTTGAAGAAAATTTGTTCATTGATTATATACAATATCATCATAACTGGGGGAATGTTTTTGTCATTGTGAAATAATGTTATCACAAAAACATGGAAAATACATGGCAAACAGGGACACATTTTAAATTAACCCTGTATTTTTCTACTGTAAAATGTGAGTTACATGAAAGAGCTGAAAATGTTTCACTTCCAATCACAACTGATTTCTTTGTACAGTAGTCTTCAAATATGTTACATATTCAGTATCAAAAGGAGCAAAACTCTGCATAACCCAAGCTTATCCACCTCTGCTCATTAACTGTGACATTTCAAGTTTACTGGATTAAGAAAGAGGCTAGGTGCCTCTAAGCACAGGTCTAGGTGTGTGCAGTGTTTACGCTGATGACTGACATGTAGATCAGCCCACTGAGGGGGGCCCTTCCCCAGTGTGGTTGGCACCAATCAACAGGTTTATGGCCTTGATGGATCAAAGGGAAATAAGAAAGTCACAAAGGAAAGAAAAAATATGATGATAATTTTTTAAAAAGGGAAACAAAGCTTATGTATATAGGGGTGGGGGGTTATAGGGTGGGTGGAGAAATTGGAAAAATGAGAATTAAATTGTGTCATATGCTGGTACAAATTCTCAGTATTGTGTGTGATCATGATGTGTATATATAATGCACCAATAGAGATTCAAATTTAAAAAAAGAAGGAAGTCTACATATACTTTGAAAAGTTTCATCATTTCACTTGGGTGGGCACATTTTTAGCTTCTGTAGCCTGTCAACCTCAGACTCCAGTTTCTTCAGCCTTTCACTGACTCCTACCAGTAACTTCCCAGGGAACTTCCTGGACTTCTGGTTTTTAACTGGTGCTGTGTGCTTGATGCCTGCTATTCCACAGCTTCCAGCTTCCAGCTTTTTTAATTGAGCAGCTACTGTGTCTCCCAGCTCTGCAGCATGTAATCATTACGAATTCACCTGTTGGGATCCTATAAGCCTATCTAGTTGCACCATAATGTATACTTATCTATTAGGTAATTCTACCCAAAAGGCAGAAAAATATAGATGTGTGTGTGTGTACGTGTGTGTGTGTACATGTGTGTGTATAAGTGTATATGTGTGTATATATATTTATATATGTATATATAGGTGTGTGTGTATATATGTATATATATGTGTGTGTTACAAAGAAGGTTACAAAGTTCAGAAAACAGAAACTTAAATATTCCTGAATATTGCTGCCTCTTCAAGACTTAATACATGCCTTCTAAATTAGTGAAAAAATAACAAATATAGGAGAATTTGTTTCAAATTTGTCCCAAGAATATTTGTAAGTCATTTATAAAGTTTGTAAACTTTAGGGGAAAATGACACATCTATTATGATGATAAATTGAAAAAATAGTAACACTAATCCTATTTTAATTATGACATCTGGAAGAAAAAGCATATCAGATAAGAATGTATGAATAATGAAACAAAGCAAATTTTATAGTAAAGTAAAATTTATGGAAATAAAATGTTGGCCTTTCCAAAGATCCATATATTTGTGAATCTATGGAAAGATATTGAGATTCAGATAAATATGGAATATGTTTGACATTTAAACATTTTGTGACTCAATGAAAAAGAATTGAGATTCAGGATTTTTATGTGTACATGTTTATCTTTATTGTAACTATGATATAGTAAGAAGCTATTGTATCTATATATAATATATTATTATATACCAGCAGAGCCAAATATAGCCTGTCAGTTATTTTGCTACAGCTAAAGATGTAGGAATGATTTTTATATTTTAGATATATCAAAAAAATCATATGAAAATTATAAAAAATTCAAATAGTATCCTAACATAAAATTTTTTATTAAAAATATAGCTACAGAATTCCAATTGAAATTCCAACGGTATACTTCACAGAGCTAGAGAAAATAATACAAAAATTCATCTGGAACCACAAGAAACCTAGAATAGCAAAAGCAATTCTAAGCAACCACGACATGGCAGCGGGTATTACAATTCCCAATTTAAAACTCTACTATAAAGCTGCCGTGATAAAAACTGCATGGTACTGGCAAAGTAA
>PVIC010024080.1:0-26334 GCA_004025085.1 Thryonomys swinderianus
ATCTCAAAGCTGAAGGCTGAATTTCTTGAGAGAAGCACGTCAGACTGTTTCACTTGATGGTCCAGGGCTTGATACTGTCCTCCTCTATCTTCTTCCCATCTAGTCCTGAGTGGCATGGAATGCTCTACTCCCAAGCTGACAGCAAGAAGAAGTCAAACCTCATGATGTCGCTCTTTGAGCCTGGCCCAGAGCCTCTCCCCTGGCTGGGGAAAATGGCCCAGTTGGGTCCTATTTCAGGTACAGCCCAGATCAGATTTTCCTTATCTCCACTGTGTTTCTTCCTGCTGTTCTGAAGGTCTCTGACTGTAATCTGAGAGCTGTGTGAGCGCCCTTATCAGTGTGGCATGGTCTCTGACTCTGGATCTACACACAGAAAACCCCAAGAGAGTTTCATGTTTGAGCTCCGCGACTCAGGGGAAGCAGCACTTAAGTTGCTTTATATATGTACTCTTAACTGCTTAGAGTGAAAAGCTTGTTGGTTTATATGTCCACCTGTTAAGTTTTCAGACCAGATTTCACTATAGTTGCTAAATTGCCCAAGCTGGGCTCCAATTTGTGATCCTCGTGCCTCAGCCGCTCAAGCAGCTCTTATTACAGGTGTGTACCATCACACCTGGCTCCTTCTGATTTTGCTGCGCTTTTCCACTCGTTCCTTTGTGCCGCTCGATCCTCAGGTGCAAATTGTAGAATTGTCCTTGACTTGTTTGGGCATGTTTCAATTCCAGAGACGTCCACCAGCCATTTTGTGTCAGGTCTGGAGGATATAGGAGCTGGCTGGAGTTGCACAGAGTCTGGTGGGAGGTGGACTGGTAGATGCACTGCACAAGGTCAGGGTTAGCCCAGAGTTGGTGTCCACAGAGCCCTGCCTAGAGCACTCAGGGAAATCCTCCCTGAGGAGAGGCGCCAAGACCGAGAAAGAAAGCCTTGGGACAAGTAGGGTACACGTGGAGAGGACAGGGGTGGGAAACTCCATGTGATGAGAGGAGGGAGGGGCAGGTGGCAGAGGCTGGCAGTGTAGTGTGGGCTGAACTGTGAAGAGCCAAGATTTTTTTCTGGATCCTGGGGTGCTCTCCAAGAGAAACAGGGAGATAGATCACCCGATTGCAGTGAGAAGAGCAAGGGTGCTATCAGGAGACTTAGTTCAGCTGCGGCTGCCTCTCGAGCTGTACGTGTGGCCATGATCAAAGTGAGAAATGAGGACTGGAGTGTTGGAAAGATGACTCTGGGAAGCAGAGATCTGAAAAGGTCTGGGCATCCTGCCATAGAAGTTACTGTAATAGTCCTGGAGATGGGACGGTGAAAGCTAGAACCCGGCAGTGGTAGGATTAAGATACTTCAGAGATCGAGGCAACAGTGTTAGGATTTGAAATCCAGCCCAGGTTTCCAGTTTGGGCTGCAGGATGAAAGGTAGTTTATTAATTATAATAGAGACCAGGGCTGGGGATTTGGCTCAGCGGCTCCATGCCTGGATGGCAAGCACAAGGTCCTGAGTTTGATCCCTGGTAACAAAAGCAAAAGAATATTAACTGAAATAAAGTATAAGAAGAATATATTTGGTGTATGTTGAGTTTTTACCCTTTAAGAAATAGAAAAGCGGGAGTGGCAGTGTACACCTGTAATTCCAGCACTGGAGAGGTGGAGACAGTTTGATCATCACACACATTCAAACCCAGCCTGAACTACATGTTGAGATCCTATCTCAAAAAAAAAACAAAAGCCCAAACAGTAAATAAAGCAGAGAAGCCTCCAGACATTCCTGTGTCATCTGGTGTTCTGGAGAAAAGTGGACTTAAAGACAGAATTTTGAGTCCCAACCATGTAGCTCATTCAGTGGACAAAGTGAGGGAGGTTACTCAGCACAGTGGTCCACAGATTTGAATTTCTGCCTACAAAAGTAAACCATGTTTAGTAGTTCTTCGTTCTGGGCTCCGTCTGCAGAGATTCTGATTCAGTAGATCTCGATTTGAGCCAGGAATTTGCAATTTTAATTCCAATCCAGGCAGTCTGAATTTCCTTTAAGCCCTGGCCCTTGGGAATCATCTAAGCTAAAAAGAGCAAAGGGCCAAACCTCTGACAAACAACAAATACTGGGGCAGTGGTGGGAACAATGAAAAGATTAAGCAGTGAAAGAGAAGTAGCAGAATAATGTCACCAAAGTCAAGCGAGCACAGTGACTAGAAGTGTCAGTTCCCTAGTCTCTCTCTCTGCCTGATCTTAATTTTTTAATGCCTAAACCTGTGTTGCTTGACCCGCTAGCCAGTGGACCATGTGAAGCTACCCAAATTTAATTAAATCTAAATAAAATTTAAAATTCATTTCTGAATGTCAAGTGCTCAACAGCTAGTGGCTACCGTATGAGGGAGCACAAGGCACAGAACAATTCCAGCATCAGAGGAAATCAGGCTGGAGAGGGCTGGACTAGAATATATAGAACTGCAGTATATATGCATGTTTAGTTTTTGCAGTACTGGGGATCAGACTTGGGGCACTCTGAGGTACATCCCCAGCCTTTTTATTTTCAGAAAGGACCTCCTTAAGTAGCTTGGGCTGGCTTCAAACTTGTGATCTTCCTGGCTCAAGCCCCTGAGTAGTGGGATTATAAACATATGCCAGCATGTCCAGCTATATATGTATTTTTTAAATGTTTTAATATTTTACATAATATTGTAATTTGCCCTCTCTGGCCTTAATTTGGAAAGCAGGTGAGTGAAACTTGTTTCTTTGAAGACATTAAGCTGTTTTTCACTTTAGGTGGATCTGTTTGATCTCCTTAGTGGCTTCCATTGGGAGCAGGTTCTCCAACCTGATTGAAGTTCATGAGATTTCTTTAATTAACCAAGTGGTGAGATATAAAGAACTGCCAGCCTAATCAGAAATGCAGTTGATTGGGTTTTGCCAGGCGCCATTTCAACAACGTCTTTTTCTTTAAGATGCTAAAGAAAACCCCTATGGTGAAGATGACAATAAGAGCCCATTCCCCCTGCAGCCCAAAAACAAACGCAGTTATGCCCAGAATGTGACTGTCTGGATCAAACCCAGCGGCCTGCAGGTAACATTACCATTCACTTGGCTTTCTTTTCCACTGGGGACAGAAGGAAGAGGTATTTGGGTGGGCAGGCAGACAGGCATTTGATTTGATTTTTCTTGCCTTTGATACTTCATAATTTATTTACTTCTAATTTTTGCATTATTTCCAGAAAGGATTTTAGATAGCCTCCAGTAAAACATGTACATAGCAAAATCATTTCTTACACAATTTAGAACAGTAAGAAACCAAGAAAAGGACTGTAACCAGTTGGGCCTGGAAGCCAAGCCAAAATGATAATTGTATTTGAGAAGTGTGGTTGGGAGCTTCCGGGTTACAGTTTTTCTTGTGTGTTAGTGGAAGCAGGCCAGGTCTTCTAGACAAGCCTATTTTCCTGGAATTGGATTTTAATATAAAATCTGTCATGTGGTAAAATGCTGAACACTGTAACCATTGTCAGCTTTAACAACAGTTTTGAGAAATATGTAAAGTCTTCATTTGGTTATTTCTTCCATTCCTAAAGTAGAATCCACGTGATAGCATTACATTGTAGAATCACAGTCATAGGAACCAAAAGTAATACTGATCAAGGGATACTGCTTTTCCACAGATATCAGGGGCATTTGTCCTTTCCTTGATGTAAAGTCACTTACTCCTGTTTTGTAAAATTACTTAAGAAACCTCTGAACGCCCTTTTTACATTTCTTCCTGTAATGAGTCCAGCCTCAGGCATGGGAGGAAAGGCAGCTGCCTGGCAGCAGAAGTGGCCCCTGCTGACTCAGTGTCTCAGAGCCTCCTGTCACAGAAGCCAAGCCACACCTGTGCTAGAAAGGGCAAAGGCCGCTTTTAGGAAAATTGGTCTCCCTCCTTCCTCTGTCCCTGACTCCAGCACTTCACCACTTCCATCCCCTGTTACACTTGAACTTTGCTTAAATTGCTATTTAAATCTTGTTTTGGTAAAACACAAGCAAGTCTTAAGTGTACCTTTTCAGCCATTTCAAAGCGTACAGTTCACTAATGGTGCATTCCCAGTGTTTTGCACCCATCCCTACTGAAGCTCTAGAACACCCTGACCACCCCTGAAGGAAATGGTCTCCCTGCTGTTCAGTGCGTCAGTCCACATGCTTTCCCTGTCCCAGGCCCTGGCAACCACTATCTGCCTTTTGTCACTATAGATTTGCCTATTCCAGGTATTTCAGAGAAATGGAATAATGTACTTTGTGGCCTCTTGTGTTTGAGCATCTCTCACTGTGAATATCATTCATGTTGTACAGGTGTCAGTATTTCTTCCATTTTGTCATGGAATGATGATATTCTGGTGTATAAATAAGCCACTTTTTTTTTCTTTTTTTTTTGAGACAGGGTTTCACTTTGTAGTTCAGCTGCCCCTGAGCTCACTGTGTAGCCCAGGCAAGCCTCGAACTCAGCAATCCTCCTGCCTCTGCCTCCTGAGTGTTGGGATTACAGGCATGAGCCATCACGCCTGGCACTGTGGTATGTGGTACTGATTGCTGGTGGGCGTGAGTCACCACACCCAGCATTGTTGTATGTGGTTATCGGGATCGAGCTCAGGACCTTGTGCTTGCAAGGCAGGTGCCAGAACCACTGAGCTTAATCTCCAGCCCTATGCCACGTTTTTTGTCCATTCACTTAGGTGATGGACATTTGGGTTGTTCCCACCTTTTGGCCATTATAAACGATAATGTTATGAATAGTCATACAAAATTTTGTTTGAACACTTGCTCTCAATACATAACTGGAATTGGTGAATGTAGAGTTTTTGGTATTTGAAACAAGAGTCTTGCTAGAAAATTCAGGCTGGCCGTGAACTATGTGGGCCAAGCTGGCCTTAGACTCACAGCTATCCTCCTGCCTCACCCTCCAAGTGCTAGAAGTAGAGATGTGTGCCAGTATATCCAGCAGTAATTAACTTCCGGAACTGCCAACCTTTTCTACATTGGCTATGCTGCTTTATATTCCCATTAGCAGTGTTGTTCAGTGTTCTAGTTTCTCTACATTTTTATCACTATTCCTTTATTTTTCTTTTTTAAGGAGTGGTGGTTGTGAAGTGTTATATAATTATGATTTTGATTTTCCTTTCCTAATGAGTAATAATATGGTACATCTTTGGACTAGGATGTAGCTCATGGTAGAGTGCTCTTCGAGCACACAGAAGGCCCTGGATTTGACAGGGGCGGAGGGTTCCTGTGTGTGCATCTTTTCATGTACTCCCAGGCTGTTTGTGTATCTTTAGAGATGTGTCTGAGGTGTGTGTCCATTTTTTCATTGGGTTGTCTTTTTGTTGAATCTTTATGTACTTAGAATATCAGATCCTTAGCAATAAATGATTTTTAAATATTTTCTCCCATTCTGCTGGTTTTCTTTTCACACCTTTTTCTCCTTCCAGTAGTGTTAACAATACAACACAGGGACTCGTGTTTTCGTAGGAGGGGCTGTGCTACTGAGCTACACCTCAGCCCTCTTCTCACTCTTGTACAAGAGTTTTTAGGGGTTTTTTGAGGCAGGGTTTCAGTATGTAGTTAGAGTGCAAAGTCAGCCTGAACTACATATTCGAGACCAGTCTGAATTACATAGCGAGACCCTGTCTCCAAAAAAATAGAAATTTTGGGCTGGGGATGTAGCTCACTGGTGCTCCATCTGCCTGGCAAGAGTAAGGTCCTAAGTTGGATTCCCAGTACCAAAAAAAGGAAAACGAAAAATTTGTTTTGATTCAATAAAAGATTGTTTCTTGCTTTTGTTCCTTCTGCTGTTTTGTGTCTTTACCAAGAGATCACTGCCAAACCCAAGGTGATAAAGAATTTACTCCTGTTTCCTTGCATAAGTTTTTTTATAGCATTAAAGTATCTGATCTATTCTTAGATTATGTTTTACATTGTTGAAGTAAAGGCCCAACTCATTTTGCATGTAGATATCCACTTGTCTCAGCTATTGAAAAGACTGTTCTTCCCTGTAGAATGGTCTTGGCAGCCTCATAAAAAAAAAACTCAGTCAGGGCCAGAGATTTAGCCCAGTGGTTCCAGCCCCTGCCTAGCAAGTGCAAGGTCCTGAGTTCGATCCCCAGTAACCACATAGAACGATACGATACTGGTCATGATGACTCATGCCCACCCACAGTCAGTACCACATACCACAGTGCTGGGTGTGGTGGCTCAAGTCTGTCATCCCAGCACTCGGAGGCAGAGGCAAGAGGATTGCTGAGTTCAAGGCCTGCCTGGTCTACATAGTGAGCTCAGGGCCAGCCTGAACTACAAAGTAAGACCCTGTCTAAAAAAAAAAAAAAAAGAACCAGCCATAGACTTACAGATTTCCTGGTGTATTTTTGAGACTGATTTATCATCATCTAGCCTTTTGAAGGAAGTATGTGTGCTTTTCAGTACGGAACCCTAGCACTGTGCTCTGCTCCTGATCCTTGTGAAATTTGGGACAAGCTCTTAGTTACACAGGTTGGGCTTTAATTTGTGATCCTTTTTCTGTGGCCTCCAGAGTAGCTGATTACATGGATGTGTCACCTGACTGGGACATGCTTTGTTAATGTTGAACAGAATACTAAGGACCTTCTCCTTCACCTACACAGACTGTATCTCCATTCTCATTTTCATTCCTCTAAACATTCAGAGCCATCACTTGTGTTCTTTCCTTGCTTTTTACTACAGAATTCTAATGGTGAATTCTTTCATTCTTTTACCCTCAATAGACAGATGTACAGAAGATTTTGAGAAATGCAAGGAAACTACCTGAAAAAACCCAGACATTCTATAAGGTGAGCCTGTCAGAATGAGTGGAGAGGGGTATGCCCATGCAATGCGTACACAGTAGTGAGCATTGGCCAGGAGCCCGAAAATACCAAAGACTAGCACTGGTGCCTCGAGTTTCTTATCAGGCAAGTCAGTGCACAAGGTAGGTCTGAGTCTGCCTTTCAGTGTTGAACTGGCCCAGTTCTGCACAGTAGGAGGGCATCTTCCTGTACAACCACCACCATGTCCTCCGGAATGGGGGTCCAGTGCAGCCTGCACAAGCAGTATGTGACTTCCCAGTGTGGCATCGCCCAGAGCAATCACACTGTGTCACAAGTGAGTACTGGATGTATGCGGTGCCCACCACAGTGCAGACAGCACACTGTCCTTACCTAGCTGCTGGCCACCTATAGAGGAAGCACACATCAGCTGTGTCCTCACGGATAGTACTGGCTTCTCTGCGTGAGCATCTTGGGTGAAAATGCTCCCTGAAAGCTGAGGGTCAGAAAGAACAGACTGTCAGCTGTGCACTGAGGAAGGACTCAAGGAGGGCGCATTCCAGGTCTTCATTCTCTTTCAGGAGCTGAATCGTCTACGAAAGGCCGCGCTGGCCTTTGGCTTCCTGGACCTGTTAAAGGGTGTGGCCGACATGCTAGAGCGGGAGTGCACACTGCTGCCCGACACGGCACACCCTGATGCCGCCTTCCAGCTGACCCACGCTGCCCAGCAGCTCAAGCTGGCCAGTACTGGCACTTCTGAGTATGCCGCATACGACCATAACATCACTCCTTTGCATACGGACTTCTCTGGGAGCAGCACAGAGAGAATGTGAGCCAATTTCAACTGAAAAGGACTTCGGGTACATTGACCTACGACAGCCTCCCAAGGACCTTCCCAAGGCTGCCTCAAAGCACCACTCCCTGGCTGCAATGGCTGCTCCAAAGTGAGGGGCTTCAGCGGGTGAAGAGGACTGGCTGGTTGGGTTAAACCCCAGCTTGCTGGCTTGGCGTCTGAGCTGTTGCTGTGGTGAAGGACACATCTCAGGAAGCTCAGGGGGCTGAGCACAGAGCTCCCGCCTTCCTCTTCCTCAGGAAACGCCGGCATGGGCTCCCACCTGCAAAGTTGTCCCCAACAGGTCACCCCCAGCCAAAGTTCCTGCTCTGTTTTTAGTGTCCTACTGCAGACAGGTAAAAAAAGCCAATCCAACAACAGAAGAAAAAGAGACACAACCCCTCTTCAAATTGTGTCTCAGCTGTAAGGATATTTAAGCCGCTGTGGAGGGGCAGCCCAGGCTGCTTGGGACTTGCTAAGGACAAACCAAGTATCACTAAGTTCCAGAACTTTGCTTAGAACTTGGTAAAATATGCTAGTAATCCTTCGGTGCTTTTGGTGTATCTTGAGATTCAACCTTTTAAACAGCAACCACATACATGTAAAATGATTTCCTGTTTTTTTTTTAATGAAAATAAAATAGTTGATTTTCTATAAGATGCTTCCACGGGGAAACTATTGGTCCTTTATCCTTTGGTCTGTCCTTTCACTTGAATATAGTGGCACAGATTCATCAGTCCAGAAGTTCTTTGAGAGTCCATCCTGACTTTTTATCAGACTCTGACTAGGCTCTGCTGCCCATGGGCAGAGCACTATTCAGTCAGCCAGGTTCGGAGTCACCCACTAGCTTATGCACACTGCACAAATTCTGCACATTTATTTACACCGACAGTGCTTTTCCAGCCACAATGTGCATTCATTCACAAGAAGCTTGAACCAGAACAACTGTTTCTGGTTTACTCTGCTAAGCTACTAGCTGAACAAGGTTGCAAACCATTAAATAATTCTAACGCACAAATTGTTAGCATTTTGATTGCAAATGTTTTAATATAAATACAGTCTTCCTCAGCGATAAAGGGGTTCTTAACAATCAGTAAGGTCTTGCCACAAGGAAATGGCATCATCTACTGCAAGCTGATCTGCCCAGTTACAGAGTAAGGTGAGAGGACATCAGAAGTCAGTACACACAGATGTTGACAGAAGATATAGACATGCAAAATGCCCTTCAGTAGTGCAATGAGCTTAAAACATCAGTCAGCTTCTGCTAATCAGATGCTTTAGGTCAAAGCTGAATAGGACTCCTTTCTCCCAGGGAGACTGGCGATGGCATAACACACAGTGCAACTGTGCCTTAAATTCTTTTAATGTGAGTATCACTTTAAACACTTATTTATCTAGTTTACATGGAATGTACTGAAGGAAACTGATGTGTTTTTACAATGGCCAACTATAATGGCTACACTTTCTTCAGTTCTCCTTTTGTGAATTTCCTGCCAGGACTCCCTGTTAAAAGACCAGCAGGTCATTCTCCAGCCAAAGTTCCTGCTCTGTTTTTAGTGTCCTACTGCAGACAGGTAAAAAAAGCCAGTCCAACAACAGTAGAAAAAAATGTTTTGGGGGCTCAAAAATGTACAGCCTTCCCACTCAGAGAACACAGGAAATGGCCTCAGCCAGCACAAGGGAACAAAAACCGATTTTCTGACTGCCAAGATCAGACAGTTGTAGGTGGGCAGAGGCTACTGCAGTCTGGCTGGTGTTCACTTTCCAGTGTGCCACAGGCTACATTTTGAGCAGCTGTGTCACTGCCAGTTGGACCAATGTGTTTGCGTTTTTTTCAGACCCCCTGTAGCCATCTGAGTTTGGAATGAATATTCTGTTTTCTAAACAAGGTCTCCTCTTTCTTTAGAGTTGAAAACAGTCCTGATTTACCTAGGAATGAAGTGATCATGGTGTTTCAAGGTTCTGCTTCATTTCTCTCAAATCACCTTTGCCTCTTCAGTGCCCACACTGGTAAGCACTAGTAATAAGCATTGTGGTGATGGTTTTAGGACAGACAGTGGCAGATACAAAACTGCTCTCCAGCCCCGCTATGACTCAGAAACTTAGCAGTGACCAAAAATCAGTGCCACCCCACTACATAAGTAACTCTGGGTACAGAGCGTTAGGTCCTGCCCAAGTCACTTTAATAGCATTCTATAGCACAATATAGTCTTGTTTGTTTTCACTACTAATAGGGAAAAAGAACAATCCTAACTGTAAGAATGGTTGGTACCTGTAGGGACAGAGCACTGGGACAGTATCTCTGGCCTGTAAAGAACAGACTGGAGAGCAGTAGGGTGGGGCTGAGCCTTTTGCTGTCATTATCTGCATATACAAGAATGAACCTGTTGCCAGATATCAGGAATCCATGTCATGCAAGTACTACGCTAAGATGATAGAGTAAATTCAGGAATGTTACTGCAGAAAGGGAGATAGCCTCACTGAGAATTTAAATGTCTAACTTTAAAAAAACTTTCACATCAGTACAAGAAGGTAAAACTGTAAGAATCACAGGTTAGGCTCAAACTGGCAAGAAGCTTTCTAGCTCTCTCTGATTACTGGAGCTTTTTCTTTTTTTGTCCATAGCGCCGCCTGCGCTGTTTATAAAGATGACGAAAATTTATGTATAACCCTAAAAGAGAGAAAAGAAAGTTGGTTAGAAATGACAGCCTTTCTCCGTTGTAAACAGAAGCCCACGACGGCAGGAGGCAGGGACTCTCGCCATGCTTTCAGATCCTGCCGTGCTGTTCACTGTGGCTGCTCAGGACGTACCACTTGGAAAGTCAGTAATGTCTGCCAAAGACACCACCTCCTCCCACAGGGGATTATAACTTCATTTTCTTCCACATTTTATCATGAAAATTCAAAAAACAGGATCTTTGATTAGCAACCATCCTCGGCATTAACTTAACTTTGCGCTTACTTCTCTCATCACCTCCCTGTTCACCTGACCAGGGAGGTGAACATTTCTGAGACATTTCACTCCCCCCTCCACACTTTCTTTTTTTTTTTGAAACAGGGTCTCACTTTGTAGTTCAGGCTGGCCCTGAGCTCACTATGTAGTCCAGGGAAGCCTCAAACTCATAGCAATCCTCCTGCCTCTGCCTCCTGAGTGCTGGGATTACAGGCATGAGCCACCTGCCTGACCACTAAGTGAGTTCTGAGAAGGTTCTCAGCCTCCCCTCAGCTTCATTTTGACAGCATTTAGAAACATTTATTAACAAAATTACTGTCAAAGAATGAATGGTTAGAAACATTTATTAACAAACACTGTCTCAAAGACTGAACGTATGTACAGAGAAATATTAGGATGCTTACGGAAATGTGAACTGATGGGCACACCTGAGCTCGGAACAAATCATTGAGGCCAGAGAGAGCTTGGCTGAGCTCCTGCTCTCTGAGCCACAGACACTGTGAGAAGTGTCACTGTTTTCAGTGGCTACTGTGGGGTCCTGTTGTACACCAGGCTTACCACTCCAGTGGCTGGCGGCACTTCTGCTGGCCACCCAGAAGCCCAACTTACCTAGGGCCACCCTGAGTCTTCTGCCAGACAAAGCAGAGCACACACATTAACACCGGGGAGTCTTACAACTTTATCTCAAAAGTCCTTATAGTTGCACAGCTTTTCAATTTTTCACATTTGCAATAATTTAGGTATATCCTTTTCCCCTTTAGTTCTTAGTTTTTATGAATTAAGGCAAGACTTTTTTTTATAAAAATCTAAATTAGTAAGCAAGCAGGTCACACAGGACCCGCAAGGCACTTTCCTCCCATCACCTGGAAGGCTTTAGGACAACCCTTGGCTTCCTCCTTGCTGCCAGCTGTACTGCCCACTACTCTCCAACATCTGAATAAGGAATGCACTACTAAAACTAATTCAAGATGAGCATTCTGTTCTGTTTTATTTATTTACCTTTAAGCTTTTTAATCATGAGATGAACTTTTGCTATATTGCCAGACTAGCCTCAAACTCTTAGACTCAAGTGATCCTCCTCTCTCAGCCTCCCAGTCAACTGGTACAACAGGCACATGCTAACATGTCTGGCTCCCATTGTATTTTAAAAGAGCTCCTTACACTGTTTTCACCAAGAAATGTCTTATGGTAGGCTGAGACAGGAGGATTCCAAGTTTCAGCTCAGCCTGGGCAACACTGAGACCCTATCTCCAAAACAAATAAATGAAAAATATAAAGCTTGAAGATGCAACTTAGTGCAAAGGCTCTCAGTTCAATCCTCAGTACTGAGGGTAGGTTGGGTGTCTTACGGTGTATTCCTGGTAACCGAGAACACTTAACAGCATGATTCAACCGCTGGTTTCTTAGAAGAATTTCTATACCACCACATATTCTTCTGGTAAGTTTGTTTTTACAAAGTAAATTTTCTGTTCCTATGCTATTCTTTTAGAGAATTTTGAAGGGTTTTTTGGTAATACTTGTTTTTTGATACAGTCTCTATATTGTAGGCTAGCTTTGAACTCACTATGTAACTCAGGTTGGCCTTGAACTCACAACAATCCTCCTGCCTCAGCCTTCTAAGTGCTGAGATCATAGACATGTACTACATACCCTGCTGAAACAGAAGTCTAACTTTCAGTCATTTAATTCTATCCTCTAAAAGTGACAAGGAAAAGACTGTATCAGAGAGCTAATACTTACCTAAAAATAACATTATAAGATAAATCTGAAGAAAGAAGGAAAATCTAACTTTGATTTTCACTGGATATGGCAATGTAAAACTGAATCTTCCGGTCTCATTAAATACTGGAATGGACTGGATCACTGAGACAGCTGAAAACGGAGACAGGAACTTGTTACAAACACATGAAAGCAGCACATCTAGTGACACCTGTCCAGCCCACGCCCATGAGTTCAGTCTGGGAGTGCTGGAAATGCCTCGCCTCCCTTTGTGCAGAAAGCTCCTGCTGCCCCTCTTTCCCCTTGAGTTTTCCTAAGAGGCCCCAGAGCCACCAACAAGAAGATGGAGGAAGACAGTGGTAACACCAAGCACCTGTTTCCTACCCCCCACCATGGCAGAAAATCCCTATCAGCTCATTCACTATGTGTCAGAATGAAATGAAGTCATTTAATAAGAATGAACTCTGGAAAATTAAAAATATATACATTGACTGTAATCCCAGCACTCAGGAGGCAGAGACAGGAGGATTGCTGAGTTCAAAGCTTGCCTAGGCTACATAGTGAGCTCAGAGCCAGCCCAAACTACAAAGCGAGACCCTGTCTCAAAAACACACACACACACACACACACACACACACACACATTGAAACCTGCAGTACGTGACTACCTGCTTCCAGTGTGACCCAGTGAGCTGCACTTCCCTGGAACACAGTGGGTGCCAGGAAGGTGGCTCCAAGAAAGCCTAGCATCCCATCTTCCAGACCAGGGTGGGCACAGGCAGGAAGGGATGGGCCGCTTAGGCCTAGGTACCCCTTGGAGCCAGGCTGAGACCTGAGGTTCCTGAAAATACCTTCTGCCAAGCATCCCAGTGGGTATAGAGGAATCCACACCGTGTAACGCAGCCACGTGAGCACCTTCCAGTCCATATCAATGCAGGCAAGCATGTAAAAGGGGTACCTGTCGAGGACAAGGACGCAATGTCAAGAGCCACCTGGTTCTGAATGCAGCCTACAGTTCATTCAGAGATGCAGAGGAATCCATTCTCGATTAACAACACACAGTTTCTTCAGAACAGGAAAGTCCTGGGCTGTCTCCCCACAAGTCTTCAGTCTGGGTCTCACTGAAAGCTCTTTGTGGACACTGACAATGTTTCTAGCTCTACTCCTAGCTCTGATCTATGCTCCCAGTGGGTGAAGATGGCAGACTCTTTGATTCTGGAAAAATGAACCGTTACCCAAATTAAAATACATAAAAGGCCTCTAATCTCAAATCAGATAAAATATATCATAATAAATCTGTCTCTTCCCAAACAACTGAAGTTCACATTAAGGACCCATATCTGTTCTCCTTTGCCTGAAGCATACTGGAGGGACAGGTGGTAACCTGGGATACAGAGCATGGTTAAGATGCAACTTGGGGGGCCGGAGGGTTAGCTCAGTGGTTCCGGCGCCTGCCTCGCAAGCGCAAGGTCCTGAGTTTGATCCCCGGTTACCACATATAATGCTGGGTGTGGAGACACGCCCACCAACAATCAACACCGCATACCACAATGCCGGACGTGGTGGCTCACGCCTGTAATCCCAGCACTCGGGAGGCAGAGACAAGGAGGATTGCTGAGTTCGCGGCGGCTTGCCTGGGCACCGTAGTGAGCTCAGGGCCAGCCTGAAGTACAAAGCGAGACCCTGTCTCAAAAAGCAAAAAAAAAAAAAAAAAATATGCAACTTGGGCTGCTACTGCTACTCGCTCTCATTAGTACCTCCGTGAAAATACCTGCAAACAGGCCAAGAGCTGGGAAGCCAATCTGCAAAATCCTCACTCCACTTGAAGGAACAGGAAAGAAGCAAGGAACATGTGTAGCCTGGTACAGAAGAGCACTACTTAAACTGGGCCCATTCCTTTTTTTTTTTTTTTTTTTGCAGTACTGGGCATTGAACTTGGACCCTTCTGCATCCAAGGTAGGTGGCAGTCCCACCTGAGTTAAATCCCCAGTTCCAAACCAGGTCAGTTTCTTAAAATGACCTTTCTTCCAATTCCAACTGAGGATAGGAAAACTGGGTAAGAAGCCAACCAAAACCTCAGTCATCTTGTGGTCAAAGATTTGTATCTATCAGCCCTGTTGGCCGTCAGGACTCCTTCATCCAGCCTGGATTGCTCCTTCTACCTCCTGCTTGGCTGGGCCTCTCAAAAATCTCCCTCATGGGGCCGGAAGTTTAGCTCAGTGGTTCCAGCACCTGCCTCACAAGCACAAGGTCCTGAGTTCGATCCCCAGTAACCACATACAATGCTGGGCGTGGAAAGTCACGCCCACCAGCCATCAATACCACATACCACAGTGCTGGGCATGGTGGCTCATGCCTGTAATCCCAGCACTTGGGAGGCAGAGGCAGGAGGATTGCTGAGTTTGAAGCTTGCCTAGGCTACATAGTGAGCTCAGAGCCAGCCTGAAGTACAAAGTGAGACCCTGTCTCAAAAAAAAAAAAACTCCCTCATAGATGGGCCTTCTGGTATTTGCAACACAAAAGGAAGATTCTGAAAGGAAAGTGACAAGACTTTTCCTTTCTCTAGTTCACTCCTGCTCCCTAGGGTGCAGACTATTATGATCCAATGACTGCTTTAAAAAAAAAAAAAAACTTACAGAACACCTTGGTAGAGCCAGAATTCTCCACATAAATATCTTAGTCCCATACCACAGGACACTCTGGCCAAGTAACCGACTCCCTCAAGAGGAGAGCTGCTCCTCAGAGCGAGAAGCATTCAAACATCCTAGCATTTCTACCCACCTGAAAATTTCAACTGTGCTCCACAAATAAAACACAAAGAAAACCACAGCTTTGTTTTGCATTTCTTCCATGGTGCCGAAGATGATAAACAGAATGAAATTTCTTCCAAGAAACTATTTAAAAGACCCAAAAGAGAAAAAAGTTTAAATGTGTATAAGGTGTGTGTTTAAATTTTTAAAAAGTATTATCGTAAAAGACACGTTGCCATTAATTCCCCTCAAAATCTACCCCCTTGCTTCCCCCACACCTATCCCACCTGCAGCAGGACTCATATTTGAGACAACTGTGCTCCTACAGACTGTTCGTGGACTGGTGGGGTGGGAAGCCTAATCCATCCTTCATGCAGCTCTTTGTAGTCTTCACTGGGGAAGGCTCTCTTGTTAAATTCACTACTTCGGTCAGAAGCTTGGGTTTTGTGTCTCCTACACCTTGTGATACTCGCAAAGTGAAGTTTAAGTTCAGTTTTGGTCTTGGTCATCTCAGTGCTCAGCTTCTCTGCAGCCTCCGCTCATGAGAACAGCCGACCGACCCTCCTTTCCTGCACCTAGCATGTTTAGCATCAGAGCTCACTGTATGTTCTTACTGAAAGAGAATCCTCTAACGTGTTTTTGTAAGCCAAGTAAACACAATCTTATTACTCTGTGATTATTTTATGACAGATTTTTTTTGTCAGACCACTTTGGGTAGATATGGGCCACCCCCTGCTCCTCCCTCAAAGGGAGTGAAAACAAAAATCGCCTCTCATTTCCTGGGCTCTAGTTCTGTATGCTACTTCCTCCTCCTCTGTGCCAGGAAATGGCACTCCATGGCTCCTGCCCTCAGGGACTGAGAATACCTCCTACTCTGTGTACAAAGCAAGCCACCATGTGTGCCAAATGGTCTGTTCAACCTCCGGTGGCCAGTCTGGCTCTCAGCCATTGTGTTCTGCCTGTAGGACAACCAACCACATGCCATGAAGGTAGAAAGCCTGTCTCTTCCATGTGCCCTAAAAAGTCTAATCTGTATTTGTAATAATCCTTGATATGTTAAGTATGTTATTCCATATTAGCAGATCACTTACAATTCCCTTTTATTTTTATTTTTTTAAACTAAGCAGTCTGTTCCCAAGGGCAGAAAACCTAGACATAATAAGTGTCTGCCTTGCAAATGATACTATCAGAATCCAATAGCTGGCATGCCAGAAATGCAAAAAATCCAAACAACAGTGCTTCAAGACAGACTGACCAGCAATCACCTGGTGCGCCCTGCATGTCAGCAGATGGTACTTAATGACATGTGATCACAGAGCAAAGGGGGAAAGACTGATAGCAGTCAACACAGGAAACAAGACAACTCAGTGTGAGGGGGAAACCCATTCTCCAGTCAGAAAAGCCACCTGTATGCATAAGACAAAGTCCAATGGGACATGAGTTCCTAGAGGTTTTCTGGGGGGTGGGGATTAAGGGAGCTTGAGAAAGAGTTTCAGTACATAGCCCAGGCTGGCAGTGAACTTGAAGCGATGCTCCTGCTCAGCCTCCCAGGTACTGGGATTACAGACATGAACCACCACACTGAGTTTAGATTTTTGATTGCCTTGTCTACATAAAACATTGCTAAACAAAGAGACCGAGGGAAGGTTTTCCTGCACCTACCTAGATCTGAAGCGCATCTTATAATTTTGTGATTTCTTGAAGATGTTATAAATGATAAAAAAGGCCTGAAAATCTGCTTTGGAAAGAATCCCTGTGGTTTAAAGTGTTCTTTCTTGTAAAACAGTGCTCTCTCTACCCATGCAAATAAGGATTTTTTTAACTAAGACCAGCAAATTCCTACACACCAATCCTCATTCCCCAACTGTGAGCTCACCCACACAATACCTGTAAGAGCGAAGGTATCAGTGGTGAACTGGTGACTCCAATCGCTGCATTGATGGTTTCCACAGCTGCCAGCATCTGGCAGAAATACATCATGTCAGCCACGCTGTGGAACGTATCGTAGAAGGACTCTGCGGCACAAACACACAGGAGAGGTGAGTCATGGTATCTGGCAACAAAATGACTTTACGGGGCTCTTTGGAGAAGATACCACAGATCAGTCCTATTCAAATGCCTGACCTAGCCGAGCCAGAGGGAAGCAGGCTGCTGGGAGCATGAAGAGTGAGCTGCGCTAGTTACTGGAAAGCTAACATATTAACTCAGAAAGTTTAGGAGCCCTGGTTCCCTGCCTAGTGAACACAAGCCCTGCCCCTAAGTCACTGTGACAACCAACACGTTCCCCAAGCTGAGCATTTCAAGATGCCCTTGAAGAAGGTTGAACTGTGCAAAATGGAACCATTATTCACATATTTGTAATCTAAATCCTCAGCATTAAGAGGCTCCATCAAATAAAAATTATAGCTGAAAATTATCACTATGAACCAACAATTTGTAAAATTAGCATTCATTCAAAAATCTGTTCCCACTCAAGATTAGGCCTATCTACCACAGCCAACTCTTGGCCTGACATTCTTTTTTTTCTTTTTAGAGATAGGATCTTGCTAGTAGTTCAGGTTGGCCTCACACTCATTATGCAGCCTAAGCTGGCCTTCAACACATCCTCCTGCCTCAGCCTCCCACCTGAGCCTCCCAAATGCTGGGATTACAGCATGCGCCACCACGCCACCAGCTGTGGCCCAATGTTCTCGCTCAGTGAGATCCAGCAATATCAGATCTTAGAAGGTGCAGGGTTCTCCTGGGGTGAGTTACCTCAGTGACAGAGAACTTCTCAACGGTTTAAATAACGGTTTAAAAAAAGAAGAAATGGGCCGAGGATTTAGCTCAGTGGTTCTAGAGGCTAGCTGGCAAGCACAAGGTCCTCAGTTCAATCCCTGGCACCATATACCTCAATGCTGGGCATGGTGGCTCATGTCTGTAATCCCAGCACTCGGGAGGCAGAGACAGGAGGACTGCTGAGTTTGAAGCTTGCCTGGGCTACATAGTGAGCTCAGTGCCAGCCTGAACTACAAAGCGAGACCCTGTCTCAAAAAAATAAAAATAAATAAAACGAGAAGAAACGTTAATTTTTTTTTTTGCTTTTTGAGACAGGGTCTCGCTTTGTAGTTCAGGCTGGCCCTGCGCTCACTATGGTGCCCAGGCAAGCCGCCTCGAACTCAGCAATCCTCCTGTCTCTGCCTCCCGAGTGCTGGGATAACAGGCGTGAGCCACCACGCCCAGCACTGTGGTATGTGGTATTGATTGCTGGTGGGCGTGAGTCTCCACGCCCAGCATTGTATGTGGTTTCCGGGGATTGAACTCAGGACCTTGCACTTGCGAGACAGGCGCCGGAACCACTGAGCTAATCCTCCGGCCCCCGAAACGTTAATATTTTTGCAAAAATTATCCAATTTATAATCCTACTGCAAAGTCAAGTATAAAATGAAGAAAAGCATATACTGGTGTTTGATTACTTTTTTTCCTCAAGGAGTCAATGCAAAAGTTGTAACTTTACTGTATGTAAGATAAACGTTTTATTTTAATAATTTTAAATGTGAGTCTTTTCAAGAAAAAAACCCTTGGCAAGCACAAGATCCTGAGTTCAATCCCTGGTCTGGGGGAAAAAAATAAGATGCATCAATGTGCATGCACTATAATTACTTACCTGCAAGAAAAAAAAAAAAAGAGTGGGAAGAAATATATGGAAATATTAATAGTAATAGGACAAGGGCTTATTCACTTCTTTCCACACCACCATCTCCACACTTTCTTACATAAGTACATTACTTCTATAATTAGAAAAGGTTTTTAAGGTACTTTTTTATTTTTCTGTAATTATCATTTATTTTATAATTTTTAAAAATGCCACAATCGGGGCCGAAGGATTAGCTCAGTGGTTCCGGTGCCTGCCTCGCAAGCGCAAGGTCCTGAGTTCAATCCCTGGTAACCACATACAATGCTGGTGTGGAGACTCACACCCACCAGCAATCAATACCACATACCACAGTGCCGGGCGTGGTGGCTCACGCCTGTAATCCCAGCACTCGGGAGGCAGAGACAGGCGGATTACTGAGTTCCAGGCTTGCCTGGGCTACATGGTGAGCTCAGAGCCAGAGCCAGCCCAAACTACAAAGCGAGACCCTGTCTCAAAAAAAAAAAAAAAAAAAAAACACAATGTGTATATTTTCAAAAAGGTTTTCCTATAGTTATGACCCTCTCCTCAGAACTCATCTTGCAGAAGTGAAATCTCTAAGCCTGTTTGCTCAGTTGGTATCCAGTCAGCCCGCTGCAGAAGGCCAGGGGAAGCGAGAGCGGTGACAGCACCCTGCAAGGCAGGAAGCACTCCACGAACGGGGCTGCTTTCTTCTAAGGCAGAGAGTGCTGAGAAAGACAAAACTAGCCCCAACTTCCATACTTGCCTTTTCCCAAGATAAAAAACCGCACTGTCAGGTTAACGAAGATCCAGGAGAATCCCAAGAACTGCACAAGATTATACATGAACAAGTAGCCTTTCCTCAAGCTTGTGAGCGCTGGAAAGCAAACAAGGCAGAAGCAGTCAGTCCCGTGTCACCCGGGAGAGGCATGCCTGGGGCACATCTGCCTGGCTTCAGGCCCTGAGAGCCCACAGGCATCTGACCCAGGTCTTCCCAGTGGGGCTCCTACTCCTATAAAGAAACACAAGGGTGGTCTACGAGGAATGCTGTTCTCCATGGTGCATTTCCCTGGTCTTACTGCCACAGCCTCAGGGAGGGATGCGTATACAGACTCCACCAATCAAGAAAAAAATATCTCTGGCAAAGAATGACTGAGTATCTTCCATGGCTTTACACTCAAGTTCTCAGCTCCCACTCCAGTTTTCTTTTTTTTTTTTTTTTTTTTTGAGACAGGGTCTCGCGTTGTAGTTCAGGCTGGCCCTGAGCTCACTATGGTGCCCAGGCAAGCCACCGCGAACTCAGCAATCCTCCTGTCTCTGCCTCCCGAGTGCTGGGATGACAGGCGTGAGCCACCACGTCTGGCATTGTGGTATTTGGTGTTGATTGTTGGTGGGCATGAGTCTCCATGCCCAGCATTATATGTGGTAACCGGGGATCGAACTCAGGTCCTTGCATTTGCAAGGTAGGCGCCGGAACCACTGAGCTAACCCTCCAGCCCCTACTCCAGTTTTCTTAATCTAGGGCCTCTTATTTTTGAATTTTTTTTTTTTTTAGATTCAGAGTTAACTAGCTCAAAGAGATACACTGTAAGTGAAAAAATAACCTGGACACTTGATCATACAGTATATTCAATGACTTGACCGTTAAGGACACCTGTGATGTGCCAAGTACTGGGAGAGACACTACAAGGACACAATGACAGTGAGAACATGATGTCACCCTCCACAGGTTCACACCCTGAAAAACCACAACACAGCCGAAGGTGGTGAGCAGTGTCAGGTGAAATTTTCAAGGTGATACACCATGACTTGAGGCTGGGGAGGCTGGCGGCAGGCAGGTCTATGTGGGTACAATGGTACCAGGTCTGGTGCTTGACCAGCAGGCAGGAGGAAGATGGCAGGAAGCTACCAGGCAGGAAATGGTGCAGATTTTGTCCACGGCGGAAGGTTCACCGAGGGTCAGCCAATTACAGAGATGAGGAAGAACTGAGGCGCTCGGAGCCCTGGCTCAGCCAGATGAGGGGAAAGAAAGGACGGATCCCAAGAGAAGCGCCCAGGTGTTCAGGTCGGGGTGCGGCCAGTGTGTTCTGGCCGCAGATATTCAAGTGCATGGGTACTTGGCCGGTGCTAAAATCCTTGCCATAGTGTAGCATGCTCAAGCAAAGACACCCTTGTTCTAAAAATGTCATACTTTCAGCAACATTTCACTAAATTTCTTCAACGTTATGAAAATTTATGTGTTCCCATTGTGAAGAACTTTTTTCATCAAGAAACTTTATGAATTTAAGTAAAATAGTTAAAGCTTTGAGTAATGTCCTAAAGATCTCTATGTAGGAATTTTTTTAGTTTCTAAAGTTTATTACTTAAAAACAGAAAAAAATTTTAATTTAAATCTCAAGGTGGACCTTTTACAGTGTATTCTTTGTCTCCACGAACCATCTCCCTTCTGCTTTTCTAAAAGTATTTTTTCTAAATTAATGGCTATTGAAAAAAAGATTTTTAAAACACTCTTAAAAACGAACTTACTTAGGACCTCAGTGCACACAACACAAAAAAGAGCTGCTGTGACTGCAGCAGACCTAGCGGTGTGACCTACCCCTGGAAAGCACCTTTGGGAACCCTGGGATACCACAGTACTGTTTGAAAACTACTGTTGGGCCAGAGATTTAGCTCAGTGGTTCTGGCGTCTGCTTGGCAAGCGCGAGGTCCCTGGCTCAATCCCCCATAACCACATACCACGATACCAGGTGTGGTGACTCACACCCACCAGCAATCAGTACCACACACCACAGTGCCGGAAGTCGTGGCTCCTGCCTGTAACCTCAGCACTCGGGAGGCAGAGGCCGGAGGATTGCTGAGTTCGAGGCTTACCTGGGCTACATAGTGAGCTCAGGGCCAGCCTGAACTATAAAGCAAGACCCTGTCTCAAAAAAAGAAAAGGAAAAAAGAAAACTCTTGCTGTAAGACTTTGTCCTTCCTGTGCCAAGTGGAGTGGCCCATACTGTAATCCCAGTACTCAGGAGGCTGAGGCAGGATGATTGCCTTGAGTTTGAGGTCAGGCTACAAAGAGTTTAAGGCCAGCCTGAAGTACATAGCTACACTCTGCCTCAAAAAAACATAAATAAATAGTTTCTCCTTCCTTACTTATGGCACGCTAAATATGTGCTAGCATAACTTGAAAAAAGCTCATTTAAGGGCATATAGAGTCTGTTTTCATTCTGCTGATCAGAGTCAGTGTTTCACAGACCTGCATGATCTTCCCACTGGAATGCAAGTGGTTCTGAGAATGGCTGCTACAACTGCCTCCTCTGGCTCTGCACCAAGGGCCTGCTGTAGGATTTCACATACAGCAGAAATTGAGTTGACAGCGCCTGGATTTAATCTTGCTAGGCCACCCAAAAGATAAAACACTTAATGAGCTCTTGCGTAGTAGTGGCTGGACACAGAAACACAATTGGATTTTTAAAAGGTTAATGAATAGCAGGGCTCTACAGCACTCTCATCTCGGAGTCTCACAATCACAGCTGTCTGTGGCACAGGCTTGCAGACCCTCAGGTGTGCGGGCTGAAGGGGTACAGCCTCTGGTCCGTACACACCTCCAAGCCTATGCAGGGTCTGGCTGCCATCTGCCAGGGGGCCCAGGCACTGGCCTGTAGTGCTTCCAGACATTTTCCACCCCAACCTGGGTATACCCACAGGATGCCAGGTCACAAACAGAAAGGAAATATTAAAGATATGGCTTGTGATGTGGCCGCGCGAACCTTAGAGAATGGACACAAAGGATTTCCTGTGAACTCAGGCACCATGCTCACTGGATGACATCACTCACTCTCCCGCCGTGAGCATTCACCCACATCCTGGTCCCCACTACATAGCCGGTGACCCCTCGGCAGCAGCAGAACTTACTTTCAGGGGAGCCTTGGCTTTCTAGTCTTAGTTTATTCAGGCGTTCTTCTTCCTGGAATTTAGATAGATTTTCCAAGAACACAGGTTAGGATCCCCATTCCTACAAAAGCCCATCTGCTAGATTAAGTGACCTGACTCCCTTGAAGCCAGTTCTTACAACTGTGCCCAGAGCTCCACTGGGGGAAACGACCCAGCGCATGGGACTAACAAGCCTCCCTCTTGCAGGCTGGATGCTCATCCCGAATTCATAGGATAAAGCCACTCAGCTGGCTTCCAAATTGCCAAGCAGGCAATCTTGTGATCTTAGAGCTGGCAACAAGACTTGTCACAGCCACAGAAACAAGAGAGAAGTTTAAGGCAGGAAGCAGATTCCTATTTTATTTTTTTAAGGCTTCCAGATTTTTTTGTATGTTCCCAAAAGCTAAGGTTGTTTCTCCAAAAACAGTATAAACTCATATTTACCTTAACAGACAGAGATGGCCACATATAAAAATATTTGTAAGTATGCATAACACTCTTTAATAAAAACAAAAAGAGCACCGTGAAGAAATGGTACCCTACGGCTAGAGCAGGGCCAGCTTATATACAGTAGCTCGAGAAAAGAAGAGCTCTACAAAACAACAAAAAAGTCCTACAATAATGGTCTTTTCTTCCAAAAAGACCAAGAACCAAGTGAAAGGTTCCCAATGGCTAAAGATGCAGCAATCTGACCAAGAAAGATCATTTATATCATGAATATTTTATACTCTGAATTATAAAAAAGTGGACAAATACATGGAAACAGATAAATCTCCCGTGCAGAAAATTTTCAAATAAATTAGTAGCTACTTGACAGTGAAGGACAGAGCCTAACTGCCTGTTGCTTCAGAACGAGCTATGAAGAGTGACTTTCTTCCCAACAGTACATGAAAAGGTGGACCAGGGGATTTAGCTCAATGGCACCACCCCTGCCTCGCAAGCACAAGGACCCTAGTAGTGGAAAAAAAAACTAAAAGGGGTGAATAATGGGAAAATCTTAAGAAAACATTACTTCAGCCAGCAAATCCAAGATTAATGGCAATAGTGCTCTTAAGTAAATTGACAGGATGTGGTAAGAATGCTCAGTCACCTCCACGGTCTTCACCCCAAACCCATCACCCTCAGTCTTATCATAAGAATAGGCCAAATCCCAACTGAGACAAAATATGTTTCAGCACTTTCTAAAACTATGCTGCTGGGTCTTTAAATGAATTTGTGACTTTCTCTCTACTCTATCCCAATGTTACAGGAATCTAAAGTGGCCCGAGTAACTTGAGGTCCTCAAGATTTCTGTCTGCGATGGCCGCCTCCCAGGACCCTTACTAACCTTGGCTCTGAGCTCCATTTCAGCGTCAGATTCATCCAGCCAGCGGTCAAAGTCAGGCGCCAAAAACAGCGGGCGCTTCTCCTGCTTGGTAAGCCGTTCCCACCAGTGACTCACCTTCTTCTGTACGGTAATGTTCACCTGCCTCTGGGTCAGCTTGTAAACCGGCTAGGAGAGGAAGCGAGACTGTGAGAAGCCTCCCGCATCCCCTCCAAGCACCCCGTGTGGCCTCCACACTCAAGATGCGCCGCACGCTCACTCCCTTTCTCTGTCCCTGCAAGGCTGACGCAATAGTATCTAGAATGAGCACTGGCATGAGGAATGGTAAAAAGGGAGTCTTCTCGGCATTGCTCCAGCTCTTTGTCCAGGGCCCCCTCTCTCTGTCTCTCAGGCAGCCCAGGACAGGTTCTATGCCCCTTATGATGGCTGACTTAATGCTCTCAAAACAAGAAGCCCTAGGGCCAGAGATATAGCTCAGTGGTTCAGGCACCTGCCTAGCAAGCACAACGTCCCTGGTTCGATCCCAGTAACCACATACAATAGTAGCAGGCATAGTGACTGAACAACCACCAGCAATCAGTACCACATACCACAACGCTGGGTGTGGTGGCTCGCACCTGTAATCCCAGCACTCAGGAGGCAGAGGCAGGAGGACTTCTGACTTTGAGGCTTGCCTGGGCTACATAGTGAGCTCAGGGCCGACCTGAACTACAAAGCGAGACCCTGTCTCAAAAAAAAAAAAAAAACAAGGAGCCCTGCACCAGGAGATCAATAAACTTGAGCCCTGGAGCTAGGAAATTACATGCACCATCTGGTGGCTTCTTTCCCTTCACCTTAAAGAAGCTTCCAAGAGAAGGGAAACTCTAAATACATTTCCGTCACTCTTTCAAAGGCCAGCTGCTTCAGCCCTACCTGCTTCTAGTCTTCTCATTGCCCCTGTTGCAAAACCATATGAATACGACCCTCTGTAGGCTTCAAGAGCCCTCGGAACTCTGCTCTCAGTGGGTGCCATGCTCTTCTGTCATCCCTAAACACAAGGGACCCTAGGGTCTCTTCAAGCCTTCATTTAATGCAGAGGACCCTAGGGGTCTCTTCAAGCCTTCATTTAACACAGAAGAAAAACGGAATACAAAGATGCGATTCACTAAGGTTCATATCGCTAAGAGGCAAAGCCTACATTCAGCTCAGGTTCTGACGTTCCCATTCCTCTGTACCTTGCAGCTAAAACCCAGGCACTCTTCCAAATAAAATCGTATCATTCCCGTTCGCTTTTTATCTTCTCCCCCGTGACCTCAGCTCATTTCACTGACTACTAGTATTTGTTTCCTAAAATGGAAAAGGTTAGAGAAAAACAAAAAAGCATACCTCTGGCTTCACAAGGTCTAAAAATTCCAAGTGAAATTCATAGACATTGTCCCCTTTGGCACCATGTCCCTGAGCTATAAAGAAAGAAACAGTGGTTACCATGAACTTGAGCAGAGCAAGGCCACCCAAAAGTCAACTCGGTACAATTTTTTTCAAAAGTATGCAAGTATTATAGAATGCTGGGCATGGTGACTCACACCCATCAGCAATCAATACCACATACCACAGTGCCAGGCGTGGTAGCTCACGCCTGTCATCCTAGCACTCGGGAGGCAGAGACAGGAGGATTGCTGAGTTCGCGGTGGCTTGCCTGGGCTACATAGTGAGCTCAGGGCCAGCCTGAACTACAAAGCAAGACCCTGTCTCAAAAAGGAAAAAAAAAAAAAAGTATGCAAGTATTAATGGTTCCTGTAAAGATGTGTGAGAGTTTGTGAGCACAGAGCCAGATAAACCCAAGTTTGTCTCCACATATCCTCTGACACTAGGTTTATTTAATCTTCCAATGCTGCCTGGGTGACAGTACAATTACTAGCCAAGAATATTATAAAGCCACTGTGATAAAAACAGCATGGTCCTGGCAAAGAAATAGACCTGAGGACCAGTGGAACAGATTAGAAAATCCAGAAACAACTCCAGATACACTAAGCCACCTCATCTTTGACAATGGAGCCAAACATCCTCAGTGGAGGAAAAATAGCCTCTTTAACAAATGGTGCTAGAAAACCTGGGCTTCAACCTGCCGAAGACTGAAGCTAGACCCATCTCTCCCTCTGTGTTCTAAACTAAAATCAAGGTGGAGAATGGACCTAAATATTAAAATAGAAACTCTAAACCTGCTGCTAAACAGGTTAGGTAGAACTCTTGGAGACACAGGCTTAGGCAAAGACTTTATGAATAAAACCTTTATAGCACAAGAACTAGCAGAAGAAATCAACAAAAGCTTCTGCAGACAAAACAAACCACTGGCAGGGAGAAAAGGCAACCAATAGTGTAGGAAAAAATCTTTACCAGCTGTTTCAGACAAAGGGCTACTATCTAGAATATATAAACAGCTT
>PVIC010024081.1:0-26310 GCA_004025085.1 Thryonomys swinderianus
GTGTGTGTGTGTGTGTGTGTGTACCATCCTGATAGCTCTGGGGTGGCAGCTAAAGTACCAACATTTACTTTTCTTTTTATGTTTTGAGACAGGATCACTCTTGTCTAGGCTTAAGTTCCAGAGCTCAGATAATCCTCCTACATCAGCTTCCCGAGCAGCTGGATGACACGTATGTGCCACTATGCCTAGCTTCCCAGGACAATCAGGGTTAGCACTGATTTCGAACATGATCATGGATTGTGCCTTAATCTCAGTCATCTTATAAGCATGTGGTGTTGGTCATGAAGAGATCTGTGGATGGGACATAAATATCCATACTTCCTCCAAAAAAAAAAAAAGCAACTCAGTATGTAGTTTTTAGCTGGGTCTGTTGTGGCACATCTGTAATCCTAGCACTTAGGAGGCTGAGGCAGGAGGATTGCTCTGAGCTTGAGGCCAACCTGAGGTACACAGTGAGACTTTGTCTCAAAAAATGCAGTTCTTGAGCCTGAGATCTAGCTGAGTGGTTCCAGCACCTGCCTAGCAAGCACGAGGTCCCTGGTTCGATCTCTGGTAATGATTCAACAAGGCCGGGCCTGGTGACTCATGCTCACCAGCGATCACTATCACATTCCACAGTGCCAGGCGTGGTGGCTCACGACTGTCATCTCAGCACTCGGGAAGCAGAGGCAGGAGGACCACTGAGTTCCAGGCTTGCCTGGGCTCCATAGTGAGCTCAGGGCCAGCCTGAACTACAAAGCGAGACACTGTCTCAAAAAAAAGAAAAAAAAAAAAAAGCAGTTCTTAAGAAAGGTAGGACCAGGGATTTGGCTTGGTGGCACCACACCTGCCTTGTAAGCACAAAGTTCTGAGTCTGATCCTTGGTACCAAAACAAAAGGGGATTATCTTTTTTTTTTGAGACAGGGTCTCGCTCTGCAGTCCAGGCCGGCCCCGCGCTCGCCGTGTGAAGGCGTTTCCTGTTAGCAGGGAAGTCTGTCAGTCTTGCTTCCCTACCTTTATCACATGAAAGGAAATGTCGCTCACCAGAGTTCCACAGGTCTTAACATTTCAATTAATTTGAAGTATTTCTACATTATTCCTCCTGATAACAACTAAAGACTATAACTTTATTTCTTTTATTTTTTTTTTGAGACAGGGTCTCATGCTGTAGTGCAGGCTGGCCCTGAGCTCACTATGGAGCCCAGGCAAGCCTCAGACTCAGCAACCCTCCTGCCTCTGCCTCCTGAGTGCTGGGATCACAGGCATGAATCACCACGCCTGGCTATATCTTTCTTTCGTTTTAACTGACCACAATGTTGAAATCTGCTAGTATGGCTGCAAAGTACCCTAAATGCCCACTTCATTTAACAAGTTCCTATACCTAGGAAAACTTCCTCTCTATAATTTTTTTCTAAGCACAATGTTAGTTTTTTTTTTTGAGACAGGGTCTCGCTTTGTAGTTCAGGCTAGCTCTGAGCTCACTATGAAGCCCAGGCAAGCCTCGAACTCAGCAATCCTCCTGTCTCTGCCTCCTGAGTGCTGGGATGACAGGCGTGAGCCACCATGCCTGGCACTGTGCTATGTGGTATTGATTGCTGGTGGGCGTTGAGTCTCCATGCCCAGCATTATACGTGGTTACCGGGGATCGAACTCAGGACCTTGCACTTGCGAGGCAGGCACCAGAACCACTGAGCTAACCCTGCGGCCCACAATGTTAGTTTTGTACAGCTCTTTCCAGCTGAGCCTCCCATGGCCTGCCCGAAGGATGCAGGGCTTTACAGTCCAGGCTGTAGGCCCAGAGGCAGCCGCGGGAATCCCCAGGTACAGATGCCTCTGCACACCTGGCCAGGACACAGCGCAGCAGCCCTGGGGTTCCCCACAGTGCACTCAGAGCACACAACTCCACACATTTTTTTTTCTTTTTAAAGTCTCACTTTGTAGTTCAGGCTGGCCCTCAGCTCACTATGTAACCCAGGCACGCCTTGAACTCACCAATCCTTCTGCCTCTGCTTCCCGAGTGCTGGGATGACAGGCGTGAGTCACCACGCCCGGCTGAGCACACAACTCTAAAAAGTCCTAGCCTTTTATTTGACATCACTAATTGGTTTTGCCTTTTCATTTTCTGTTTATACTATAGTGGCAATATAGGCTCCTGCTCTGGCCAAATATGGAGGACTAACTCCATAAAAATAAGTAGAAACCGAGTCGTTTTTCTTGCTAGATGGCACAAAGCTGAACATACATTCTGAGAAGCCTGTCAATGTGCTCCCTCCACATGATACTCCTCCAGGCTGCTTTGGCTTGGCTCTCTGTGCAGGGTGTCCTTTCCAGTGTGCCTTTAGTCATGACCCACTTTAGATCCATGAAGTTCACCCTGGCCCCAGAAGAGTATGGCATCAGGACAAATCTGGCATTCGGCCATTTTATCACCAAGTTTAAAATACAACGCAAAAAGTCAGTGTATCCTTATATCATTCAGAGAATATCCCTGGTTGATCTTCTCGACTGTCACACCCACACCTAGACAGTACTCTGGAATCGCTTCACTGTGCCTGTTCTACCTACGTGGAGTAATGCCTCTGCCCACTCAGCTTTCTGTAGGGCAATGTGAGAATACGGTGGATATCCCTCCAGGTTTCTGCCTGATTGGACCATTCTGCTGAAGTGTAGTTCTAGGGAGAGAGAGAGAGAGAACCATCATGCAGAAGAACCACCTGAACCACTTGAGCGCTGGGGACATGTTAGTGCTTCTTACGATGCCCTGTGCCTTGTGTACAGGAACTTATTTGACTATCAGAACAGTTTTTACTCTGCTTTTCTGTACAACCCACTGAAGATCATTCTTGAAGATGCTTACAATATCAGAAACACAATTCCTCCTAGAATGTATGACACGCACTGTAAAATAGAAAATATCCTAAGGGAAATGGGGGGGTAGGGTTAAATAATGAGAGGAAAGAAAAAATTGTGATGGTAAAAAAAAGGGAAACAAACTCATGCCTATGGGGGTGGGAGTTGTAGGGGGGTAGGGAAATGGGAAAAAATGAGAATTAAGTCATGTCATGTACTGGTACAAATTCTCAATGTTGAATGTGATCACGATGTGCATATAAAACATATCTGTGTCACAATAAAAAGTTTAAAAACCTGCATAGTTCTCTTTGGGGCACTGGGGAAACAGCGGGTTCATGCGCTGCTGCCCCCTGGCCCCCACAGACGTGCTTACTTTGGGTTCACTTCTGCAAGCGCCGGGTGCTTGTTGCTGTTCCACAGCCTGTAGTTGTGAGTGTTCTTCCACGCTGCGACAAAAGTGGTCCCGTAGTCTGACAGGATCTTTTCATTATCTGTCCAATAAACATTTGAAAGACACTGAGCTGGACTGTGGCCACTCAGGGACAAGAAGATCAACCAGCACAAAGGGTGAAGGAGCGGCTCTGTCCACCCGCCCTCCCACTTTTTCTTTATTTCTGAGAGATAGCCTACCAGACGTCAGGAAACTTGGGTCTAGTTCCAGAAATCCTGTTAAGAAGCTATGTGGTCTTTGGCAAGTCACTTAATCACTCAGAACTTCATTTTCCTAACTGGAAAATAAGAGGGTTGAGCCAGATACTTTCCAAGGTTCCTTACAACTCCAAAATGTTTCCATATTCTCCTTCCCATTTACGATGTCAGCATTGTTTATTAAACAAATCTACAGGTTTGACAGTGGGTAAACGTACTAGATTATACAAATGGAAAAAGCAATTAGGATATCTTCCTATGTTTTCCACAAAAAAATGAGATTGAATACAGAAACTGGCTATGTTAGCCACTACTTTCTCTTTAGGCTGTATTTCACTATTTGCTGCTTCATGTTGAGTTTCCAAGCATTTCACTGTCAACAGACTGTAAGTAAAGAGGGGCATTTTCATGTTCAACGCTTAAAAGCTTTTAGCTTTTTCAATACCACGTGAAGACTTCACCACAGAGCACTGGATCAATGTGGAAAACTTGGAGAATTGGTTCAAATGTTTCTTGTTTTATGGGTCTAACTGAAAAATTGCATGAATATTTTAATTTTAAAAAACATTTATTACAGTAAGAGACAAACTGCCATAAATCCCCAGCAACATTCTCCCTCTGGCTTTGAACAAACAGCCTTATCCCCTGGTTCTTGCCACTTTCTGAAGCAGTTCTGAAGTCCTCTTTCACGAGTGTCCTTGGGTGAGCTGCTGTGGCTGCCTTAATGACCTGAATTGTTTCAAAACGTTTCCTTTCATGGTCATTTTCACCGTGAGGAAGAGCCAGACGTTGCACAAGGTCAGATCGAGTGGGTGAGGACACTCTGTCCTGTACTCATAAGCCCACCTTTCTGCCGAATGGCACACAGCAGTATTCACCCTATTTTTTATCACATTTCATAACACTTCCAGAACTAAGCAAGAACTATGGGACCCGTGTGTTTTTAAGTGATGAGAAGTATTCTGAGGGAGACTCACGGGACTGTGTCTTACTGTAATAAATTTTAAACATTTACTGCACATTTTCATCATCCCTTTTATATTAATTACATGTTTCTTGGGGGGGTACTGGGGGTTGAACACGGTAACTTGCACTTGCGAGGAAGACCTTGGAGCCACTGAGCTAAATCTTGGGCCCAGGTACATGTTGCTCTGAAGGCATAATACAGTACCTTCTATGGCTGAGAAAGGACGAGTGAGAGATACACAGTCCCATCTCCAGTACACAAATATCCTTCTGAGAACATCTCGCCAGCAGTTTGCTGGACTCAGCTTTGTCTCAATCTCAGCAAGGGCCCGGCCTGAGCCGGGCCGGGCTTAGTTCTAGCTCCCTCTTAACAGGCGACGTGCAAACTGTTAAGCTTCCCACAGCTCATTCCCTCCGTGCCTGGGAAGACAGGGGATCCACCCCCAGGACTCTGATGAGAAATGCTGTATCAGGCGTGAAGTGCTTGGAACAGATCCTACATATATGATGTGTTAAAATAATACTCAGTCCTTTGTGGGCTCTGGAGCAATATTTTTAAAAGACAAATCAATTATTCATGAACCCAAAAGACTGACAGAGGCTGTGCTTTTCTATAGATTGCAGAATGAATCTGGGTCAGATTATTTATGTCTCGGGTGCTATATGTGCAGCAGAAAATATCCCACTAGCAATGAGCACTTGGTTGTTAGGTTGCCTTTATAAGTGATAAACACGCAGCCACGCCTGGATTTAAACTGCACATGTATGCGCTGCACAAAGAACTAACTGGAATGTATGGTGGTATTGGTTTAAAACTGCTGCGACAACACCGGGAATGCACTTAATGCCACTGTGGAATTATACATTTAAAAACGTTAAGCATGGCACGGTGGTGCCTGCTTGTAACCCTTACACTCTGGTGGCTGAAACAGGAGGACTACACGCGCCAGCTCAGTTTAGGTTCTTAGTAACTTCGCAACACCCAGGCTCAACATATAAAAGGGCTGAGGCAGGGTGTGTTAGCATATACTTGTAACCCCAGCACTTGGGAAGCTCAAGGAAGAGGAGGAGGACTGTCTTGAGTTTCAGGTACGTTCAAGGACAGCCTGGACAACATAATGAGACCTTGTCTCAAAAAAAAAAAAAAAAAAAAAAAAAAAAAGGCTGAGGATATAGCTCAGTATGAAGGTCCCAAATTCAATCTTCAGTTCCACAAAAAAATAAAATAAAAAAGGCTATGGGCCGGAGATTTAGCTCAGTGGTTCCAGCGCCTGCCGTGCAAGCGCAAGGTCCTGAGTTCGATCCCAGTAACCACATACAATGCTGGGCGTGGTGACTCACGCCCACCAGCAATCAATACCACATACCACAGTGCTGGGCGTGGTGGCTCATGCCTGGAATCCCAGCACTCAGGAGGCAGAGATAGGAGGACTGCTGAGTTCGAGGCTTGCCTGGGCTACATAGTGAGCTCAGGGCCAGGCTGGACTACAAAGCGAGACCCTGTCAAAAAAAAAAAAAGGCTAGAAGGTAAATTTTATTATATGTATTTCTTTTTTTTTTTTTTGAGATTACAGATTACAGCTGTGAGCCAGGCGTGGTGGCTCACAGCTATAATCCCAGCACTCATGAGGCAGAGGCAGGAGGATTGCTGAGTTTGAGGCTCGCCTGGGCTACATAGTGAGCTCAGGGCAAGCCTGAACTACAAAGTGAGATCCTGTCTCAAAAAACAAAACAAAACAAAAAAACTAAAAAATATGTAGTGGAAACTGAAGAAAGGAAAGCTCAAGCTCAACATTCTTTTATTAACAACAACGATGAAACTATCAAGAATCTGTCCAATGTCTAGGTTTGAAAGCTCACTGTAGAATTCCAATCTCACTTTATATATAGTTTCCTAGAGCAATTACTCTTAACACATGAGTTTATCTGTTTTTTTTTTTTTTTTTGCTTTTTGAGACAGGGTCTCGCGTTGTAGTTCAGGCTGGCCCTGAGCTCACTGTGGTGCCCAGGCAAGCCGCCGCGAACTCAGCAATCCTCCTGTCTCTGCCTCCCGAGTGCTGGGATGACAGGTGTGAGCCACCACGTCCAGCATTGTGGTATGCGGTGTTGATTGTTGGTGGGCGTGCCTCCACGCCCAGCATTCTATGTGGTTACCGGGGATCGAACTGAGGACCTTGCGCTTGCGAGGCAGGCGCCGGAACCACTGAGCTAACCCTCCGGCCCGAGTTTATCTGTTTTAAACTGCCCCAGTTTAACTGCTTAATAGGAACAATAAAATTCCTTATAATGGGTTATAAATTTCAAAGTTTACTCAGAATTTTTTTTCACTGAGAGAAATCAGTATTTATTATCCTCACATAGGGTTGTGTTTCTATTATAAAGCAAGAAAAAGTAACCACAATACTGAGCGTGGTGACTCATGCCCATCAGCAATTAGTACCACATCCCCCAATGTGGTGACTCACGCCTGTCATCCCAGCACTCGGGACGCAGAGGCAGGATTGCTGAGTTCGAGGCTAGACTGGGCTATACAGTGAGCTCAGGGCCAGCCTGAACTACAAAGTGAGACCCTGTCTCAAAAAAAACAAAAACAAAAAAAAGTTAAGTGTCAGACATCACTTTTAAAGAAATCAGGTTTTGCAAAAGGATACTAGGGAGCCAGACATGGTGTGAAAATCCAGATATATACAAAGAAAAAGGTCTGGACGGACACAAAGTATTCAGAATATTAAGAACTGCAGTACGAGGGAGCAGTGGGATTTTCTACAGTGAGCGTGTGCTGTGCGCCACGAAAACATCCTGAGTGTTACAACCACAAGGCGGCTGTGCCCCCGTCTCACCTAGGCGCAGCGTGGCAGCCAGCAGCGCGTGGATGTAGACGGCAAACTGGGCTCGGATCCACTCGTCGCCTCCCTCCCAGCCGGTGCCGTCCAGGAAGACGTCGTCCCGGCTCTCGGTCACGTGCTTCACCAGGAAGTCTGCAAATCTGAGGTCTGCGGTGGTTGGGTGAAGCACCTTCCTGAGTTCGGGGTCCTGGATCTGGATCGAAGCTTCTTCTACCTAGAGGGCACGCAGGTACGGGTCAGGGTCTGCAGCAGGCAGCTCTCCCCACCACACTCCACAGAGCAGCTCCTGGGAAACACAGTATGCAAATGACAGCACCCCGAAGGGCGAGTCCCAGAAACAGGCAGGCTTTAACATTAAAGCTTTTTCTTTCTGGATTTTTTCTTTTTTGAGACAGGGTCTGGCTTTGTAGTTCAGGTTGGCCCTGAGCTCACTACGTAGCCCAATCTAGCTCTGAGCTCAGCAATCCTTCCACCTCTGTGTCCCAGTGCTGGGATTATAGGCGGGAGCCACCACACCTGGCCTTTCTGGATTTTAAAGTTTATTTTCTGTTTCTTAGAAAATATCTGTATATACATATTTGAATTGTAAGTCACTCATGTAGATTATATTCTGGAAAATGAGATACATGTACAGTAAAACCCACCTTTATCTCATCCATACAAATGAATTTAAGTATGATTCTTCTCAAGTTTTCCTTTTGAATACATACTTTAGAATATTTTTATGATATACAGAAATCTATAGATAAATGGATATAGATATAGGTATATGGCTTGCAGGTTAGTTTTAAAGTAAGACAATAAACATCCCCTTGAGCCTGCCCTAGCTGTCCCTCCAGAATGGACTGATGTGGTCAGTTATGTGCCCCTCCCACCACGGATGGCGGATACATTTTGGTCCTTCAAATTAATTTCAGGCCTTGGATTTTTCATTTATTACATTATAACCATTTCTCCATAAAGCCTGAACTTTTTGTCAGAAACTACAAAAACCTTGCTCTGACCACAATTTCTTTTTAAAAAAATTAATTATGGTTAGTTTCTTTACTTTTTTGATGGTACCAGGGATTGAACTTAGGACCTTGTGCTTGCCAGGCAGGTGTGTGGCGCCAATGAGCTAAATCCCTGGATTAATTACTTCAATTATAAAATTAAATTATTTAATTTTTAAAATATAGGAATAAAATGTCAAATAGGTACTCTTAGCTTTGTTCATATTAAGAGCACATTCGACAGGCTAGAAGGATTCAAAGGATTTGAGCAGTAACTAGCAACCACGAGCTCAGGGTAGACTCCGCGCTCAGGGTGGGGTCGTGGGCTACCTGTCCCAGCCGCTCCTCAGCCTCCTCGGATGTGCCAGGCAGCAGTGGCATCGCTGCCTGAGGCACCTCTCCCTCAAAGGGCTCTCTCGAGAACTCCACGGTCATATACACAGAGCCCTTCAGACACCTGACCCCGCAAGCACTTGTTACCATATTGTTAGTGCCGCTGCTATTCTACCCCGAACTCCATTGGAGAACGACAGGAAGGGGCAGCAGAGCTGAGCACACGCACGCCGCCGCACACATACTTCCACAATGGCATCGCTGAGGTGTTTCTGTTGTCGGAAAAGGATGTTAGTAGCTCCAGCAACAAATCCCCGCACGGTGACGTCCGAGAGAAGGTGGTGCTGCTGCAGGGCCATGTAGGGCAAGCACAGATACCCCTACGGATCACAAGAGCACCACAGGATCAGGGGGCAAGCGGCTCCCTCTAGCAAGCTCCCGGAGGCGGAGGCGGGCGGCACCTGTCTCCCTGCTTGCCCAGCGGCTCCACTTTGGCTCACGGCTGGGGAACGCCAGGGCACTCGGGTCTCCACTGCTAGGAGTCGCATTTCTAATCAACTTATTTTCTGTATAAATGGCCAGATACTTGTGAGGTAGTTTATCATGAAGGCTGTTTTACTGGACCACTTTTTTTTTCTGGTACCAGAGCCCGAACTTGGGACCTTGTGCTTGCCAGGCAGGTGTGGCACCACCCACCACATGTCCAGCCCTACTGGACCCCTTTGTTTTCGGTTCAATGTAAAAGGCTCTACAGCAAAGAACTGGACTTTAACATTTGGAAAAAAAGTTAAGCCCTTTAAAAAGTACTGTATGTTGTCTGGTGGAAAACTTAAACACATGTTTCTACCTAGCTGCCAAAGCAGCATTACAAGACTAGCCAAGGCACCGCACTGGTTTGTCCTAATGTTAGAAACAGTAGAAAAAATATGTCAAGACACTTGCTTCTATTAAAGGAAAATGGCACTGCAGTAAGAACGGATGTGCTGGCACGCCCAGCAGGAGACTTCTGAGGCAGGGTCTTGTCCTGTGGCCCCAGCTAGCTTCATACTCTTCCAGTTCTGCCCTGGCTGCTTGGGGATTTAGCTCAAGTGGTACCGGGCCCACCTGGGAAGCACAAGAACCTGAATTCACAAACCCTGGTACCACAAAACAAAACAAAAACCCAAAACAAGCTGGGAGTGGTGGCGCATACCTGTAATCCCAGCATTCAGGAGGCAGAGGCAGGAGGACTGCCGTGAGTCCAAGTCTAGCCTGGGCTACATAAGTGAGTTCAGGACCAGTCTGAACAACAAAGCCACACTGTCTCAAAACAAAACAGAATACCCCCCCCAAAAAAACCAAACAAACCAAAACAAAATACCCAATTCTGCCCTGGCTCCCAAGTATATGGGAGCCACCAAATTTGACAGAGAATTTTAATAATTTTTGGTTCTTTTGGCGCTGGCTAGCAAATCCTCTATGTTCTCAATACATATTATGCCACTAACTACACTCTAAGCCATACACACATTTCATTTATTTATTTATTCATTCATTCATTTATTTCAGGCTGGCCCTGAGCTTACTATGTAGCCCAGGCAAGCCTCAAATTCACAGCAATCCTCCTGCCTCTGCCTCCTGTGTGCTGGGAAGACAGGTGTGAGCCACCACGCCTGGCACTGTGGTACTGATTGCTGGAGGGTGTGAGTCACCACGCCTGGTATTGTTGTATGTGGTTACCTGGGATTGAACCAGGGACCTTGCAGTTGCTAGGCAGGTACCAGAACCACTAAGGTAAATCTCTGCCCTCCTCCCTCTCTCTTTTGAGACAAGGTCTTGGTATGTTGTCTAGGCTGATCTCAAACCCTGGGGCCCAAGAAATCCTCCTTCCTCAGCCTCCCAAATGGCTGGGAATATAGGTTACAATTGTAAGATTTTAATATATATTTATTTAAGTGCTATCAAGACTACCTGGATTTCCTTACTTCATTCTGTTTTTCAAAGGGAAATCTAGGTAATTAAAAACAGACCCAATAAGTGACTGCTGACTTGTATACACTACATTTCAAGACTTCCCCATAAAGCCCTCAGTACTACTTCGTACAGCCGACAGATGCCACACCACTGCACATGGGGATTAAGAATGCGTTCAACACTGAAAGCTAAAATCTAGGTGCTAGGTAAAGGATACAACACCTTACCTTTGTGAAGATGGCCAGCGGCATGCCGTACTGGTCCTCCTCTAAGCCCGAAATGAGTCCTGGTGTCAGTACCACCTGCCCTGTGTTAGCCTGAGGCTGTACAGTAATCGGAGGGCTGTCTGAGAGCACAGAGTATTTTGGAAATAAGTCTGTCTGGTATGACTCCACCTGTTCCCTTTCTTTTGAAGTGGGGTCCTCTAAAATACCAGGATCCAAGGTTTCCCAGTCACTTTCTGAAGCCTCTGGAGATGGGCGAGATGGAGGCTTTAAATACTGATTGTTATCAGCCTCCTGGCTCTGGATGCGGTCACTGTCTCCGTGGAGCAAAGGCTCTGCTGTCTTCATGGCAGGATCTCCTCCATGGTTTCCTGCAGTTCCCAGGCTGGCCTTTGAAAGGTCAGCAGGGGACCCAGAACCAGAGTCGTCTGTAGGGGGGTTACTGTCCAGAGGGCCAGCATCTTCAGACGTGCTTTTGCGGGGTCTGTACTGTGAACAGTCACGGAGACCATGTTCAATCATGCCTGAAACACAATATGGAGGCAGCCTGGCTTATGATGACAGAGAGGGCTGAGTATTCTGTTTCACATAGCACAACTCTGCTATAAAAACTTTTCTTAATTTTTAAAGTTTTTAAAATTTTTATTTTTTGAGACAGGGTCTTACTTTTGTAGTTCAGGCTAGTTCTGAACTCACTTTGTAGCCCAGGTAAGCCTCGAACTCAGCAATCCTGCCTTTGCCTACCAAGAGCTGGGATGACAGAATGCTGGGATTATAGGTGTGAGCCATCATGCCTGGCCTTGTGGTATGTGGTACTGATTGCTGGTGAGTGTGAGTTACCACTGTGGAAACCGGGATCGAACTAGGGTCCTTGCCCTTGCTAGGCAGGCAGTGGAACCATTGAGCTAAATCTCCGGCCCTATAAAAACTTTTAAAAGCACACATTTTAGTAAAATTTAAAGAATACCCAGACAAAAGGGAAAAACCTACTGCTAACAGGAAAATATATTAAAATAGGAATGTTAATCCTAATGAGTTCATCTTTGGGTACTTCTATTACTTGAAGAATAAATTCCAGTAAAATTAAGTAAAAGATCAAATAGATATTGTTCTTCTCTTACCTGGAAAAAGGGATAACACAGTCATTAGTGCACCCACCAGTTTATTCACTGGAGAAATATAAAACAGAACCTGGAAAAGATTCAATTAATTAGAAATTTTATAAAATCTTAAAGGTACCAACAAAAAATAAAAAATACTCAAAACAAAAAGGAGGTTCTTTGTGAAAGAGTAACAGTTAATACATGTCTAAGTTATAAGAGACAATCAGCATGATTCAGGTAATAATTATCAATGATCTCTAAAACTGAAAGGTTACTGGGCCTATCCATAGGACATAGTAAAGTGGCAAACAGCACTTCAGCCAAATGGTCAAACTGCATCACAAAAAAATAGCACAAATAATTATGAGTCTTTTGATGTCTTATCCTGAGGACACCATCATTTGTACAGAATTTTTGCTAAAAAAAAAAAAGAAAAGTTGAATCTCCACTGAACCACAAGAAAACAACCATACAGCTCTTATCCTGTAATACTGGTGTGGAGCTTTTTAAAAATTGCCAGTGTCAGCTGAGCATGCTGGTGAGCTACTGTGATCCCAGCACTCTGGGAGGCTAAGACAGGGTCACAGATTCAGGTTTAGTCTGGGCTATTTAGTGAGGCTATCTCAAATAAAAAACAAAAATGGATGGATATAGCTCAATTACAAAGGCCCTGGCTTTAATCTCCAGTAATACATATGCACACACAGAATGCCAATGTCATTAAACACAAAAAGAAATGAACAACAAGAAAGAATGGAAGGTAGCTAAACTGTCTGAGGTTAGAGGGAGCTAGTGATGTAACACACGATCCTTGATTGGATCCTGGACGGAAAGCCACAGCCAACTATAGGCTTTTATCCCTAACAAATCATAGTTAACTGAGACTTCACTAGTTTTATACTCTTTCTAGTAAGAACATAGGCAGAAAGTTCAGCCCCTTACCTATTCTTTAAAACTGTAATTTTTAATAGACTATATATTACTAAGAGATTGGTAGGAAACATGAGTATCTTTTTTATTACTTGGAATAATGTACAACACATAAACCATTTGGCCATTAATATATACTCCACTATTAACAATGACTCTGTGACAGAATCTTTTTTTCTTTTTTTTGAGACAGGGCCTTGCTTTGTAGTACAGGCTGGCTCTGAGCTCACTATGTAACCCAGGCAAGCCTGGAACTCGGCAATCCTCCTGCTTCTGCCTCCCAAGTGCTGGGATTACAGGCATGAGCCACCACACCTGGCATTGTATGTGGTTACAGGGATCGTAACTCAGGACCCTGCGCTTGCGAGGCAGGTGTCGGAACCACTGAGCTAAATCTCCAGCCCTGTGACAGAATCTTTATTAGAGTTTTGTCTTCAACTCACTTTAATTCTGGAAAAAAAAATAAACTAAGGGGAAAACTGTTGAGTTGAAGGAATATTTTTAAGATAGACAACCAGAGTAGACATGGTGCACAGTCCATTCCTTGAGATCTTTCCTACCTCTACCGAGCACAGTAATACAGCTATAAAACCAGTCCTGAATCCCAAGAAGCCTCTTAATAGTCTAAATCAGAGGTCAGCAGAATTCTTCTATAAAAGGTCAGTTAAGAAATACTACGTTTTTGCAGTCCACAGGGCTTCTGTCATAAACACTCATCACTGCCTCTGCAGAGTGAAAGCAATTGAGAAGAGCAAAGGAATGCATGTGACTATTTTCCAATAAAACTTTACCTATAGAAGTAAGTGGTGAGGGGCAGGGACATAACTCAGTGATGCCATGCCTGCCTTGTAAGTGCATGGTCCTGAGTTCGAACCCCAGTCCTGGGGAGGGGAAGGATAATAATGCACCAGATCTGGTACGAAGCCTAGCATGTGGCCTACACTAATCATGGGAAATCCCCTGACTCTGAACTACAGTGGCCTAGAATCTGAACTTAAGCCAATCAGTAAAGGGAGATCTCTGACAGCAATGGATAGTTCTAGGGTATGCACATAGCCTGATAGGTCCAAAGGGAAAAACCCTTATTAAATGGCTTGGGAAGAGGTATTACCCCTGTCACCAGTTATGACAGGAGGTAAACAGCCTGATTCCTATTGGCCTCTCCCTGCTACAAGGCAAAGCAGGCTCAGGACAAAACCAGCACTGGGGACTGTACAAGAGGGAAAAACCAGGAGCTCAGTGACTCTCCGGAGCCACTGGTTCAACTAACCCTTAAACTGAATTGAGCCAATGCATTTCTGTTTTATTTAAACTGGGTTTTCTGTTACCTGCTATAAAGACTATCCTGATAAATAAATGTGCTATCAAACTGCCTCCAGGAGGAATATGCAGATTTATATTTCTAAGGTAGAGTATGTGGTTCAGCTCACACAATTTGAGAAGCAAGAAACATACTTTATCATTAGTTCCCACTTTATGTAATCTGTAAGAAGTCAGTAAAAAATAGTCCTTCCTTCTACCCCTTCATGTCTCACCTTTTTTTCCAGAAGAATTAATTTAAACAGGATTAAGACCTACGGAAAGAATGCTGTATTAAAAGGAGAAACTATTAATTATCTGCCGCTTCCCATCCTCAAACATAATTGCATATCACTTAATTAAGTTAAATAATTACAGCATTTTACAAGACAGGAGAACCATAAACAGTCCTAAGAAATTAAACATCACCTTGCGTTCTCTTAAAAAAAAAAAGTGACAGATCTCTAATTGAACCATCTTTTTTCGAGTATAGCGCTATCTTAGCTTGAAACACCCCCTTCACAGGTGAGGGATTCATTTGTTCTTGGATGGCATTCACACTGCAGCCACCTAATAAACATCAGTACAGTGTGGTGAAACTACAGCACATGTGCCAGTGGGTACGCAAAGGCCCTGTCAGCCTGTGAGCGGGGCCACCCCAGCGACGGAGGACCGCAGTGACTAGCCTCGGTGTTACAGGGTACACCACAGTCACATGCACGCTCGGAAAGGAGGAATGGCGTCACGTGATGATGTCACAGGCCGTGACTCTTTAGCCACAACTTTTCTGTGCTTTCGCAAGAACAGTCAGTGCACTGCCATGTATATAACGTGTGCTTGCACTGGCTGTGAGTCTTAAACATTCATTTTTTTAATTAACACAAGACTTTAGCTTTATTATAAAAATTGAAATTAAACGCCCAGGATTTAGCAAAGAGATTTCTGATTAAGAGACTGAGATTCCTTTAATGTTGTGATGCCCCCCCACGTATTGGATCTGCAAACATCCTATCTAGTTGTTTGGGAGAATTTATGAAAACAAGACACACACACACATATTTTCTTGGACTGGCTGTGTTTAGCAGAAGGCACACAGGGAGGAAGTACACTCAGATGCCTTTCTCAGAGCAGACCGAAAGCTGGTGGTCAGTGGAGCATTGTCCTTGAACTGCTGGTCAGCAAATTCAAGAAGAACCCCAGCTCTAAGAACACCTGCCAGATTGTCGACTCAGGGAACATTCTAATAGAGGCTATTAGGAACACCTAATAGAGGCTTAGGTGTTTTTGGAACAGGGGTAGATTTGCACTGGGTGGTTTTTAAAAAAGATTTTTGTGTTTTTGTAGACTCCAAGTCTTGAACCCTAAAAAATGACTACAACTAAAAAAACAAAAACTGGAAACACACACTGGAAGACCGTTACACGAAGCCTGGCAGGGTCATCTGGAGTGCCTGACGCGACGGGAGAGTGTTGTGTACCACCTGGTGAGAGTACTGTGTGTCACACATACAGTGTCAGACGGCACTTTCACACCGACCACACATGTGGTGCTGGACTTGGTGAAACTGAGAGGAGTTTCTTGAAGGGCAACTGAGGAAATATCATTCCCAGTATTCTAGTTTTGTTAACTGTTTTCTTCTAAAACAAATCATCTGAACAGCTGGCAGCTTTCAAATTTTACTGTGCGTATCAAAGCTCAGTAAGCCCCTCTCTGGTGCAGATTTTATCAAAATGGCCATTTGTTGGGAGTAATTCCCTTTTTCATGATTTTCCAAACAAGGAAGAAACTATGGAGTGCATCTCTGAATGCCACCTAGCGGAAATACTGTTGAAGACCAAGACCTGCAGATGGCAAGTGATGTTAGTCAGCAACTCACTATTGACTCACAAAGGCAGCCTGTTACTCTGTATGCTCAGAGGAAAGAACAGGTATAAATAATAATTCAAAGCTAGGGACAACTTTGTGCCACTCTGTTGGTGACATTGTGAGAGAAGAGCTGGTGAGACTGGTACTCTGCCTGGAAGAACACAAAGGACAGACACCCACAAGTGCCGTGATACAGGCTTTCTTGTCAGAAGACACAGGACCAAATAAAGTGGTTTCCGTTATTAGTGATGGGCACCTTCCGTGGTGAGGCACCATCTTGTTTCATACAGTTCTTTGTTAAAGAAGCAAAACATCCAGTCACTTAGTTTCATTATTATACATCAAAAAGCTTTCTGTGATTAAATGATAGCATCAAATGTCACAAAAGTGGTGCATTACGTCATGCCTTGTGCGCTTCATTTTTGACAATTTTAAGCACTTCCTAATGAGGTTCAGGTATAGGATAATGTTTTATTTATGTACAGTAATGTCTGGCGGCTGAGCAGTAGACAAGTCCAGACTGTTGCCTTCTTGAATGAAATTAGGCCGTGTATGAATGAAAAAGGGCAGGAAGATCCATAGCTCACTGATAAGGCCTGGCTTTCCAATCTCATGTTTTACAGATTTTACACTACACTCAATGTACCAAGCAAAAATCTACGACATGTAGAGATACCAAAACATTTGAGAGAAAACTGCAAAACTTTTGAAAGAAACCTTGAAATTGAGCAGCTGAAGTATTTTTTAAATCTAAAAATGCATTTAGAAAATTCTGTAACATTTTCAGACAACCCTACAAGCCATCAGGAAATCTACAAGGAATTTTCTAGCATTCTTACAGCTACAAAGGAGAATTTTATTAATAGATTTTTACAGTTCTGTAAGATAGAGACAACCTTGTATTTTCTCACTTCTCCAGATAAAGTCAAATTTGAAGAACTTGATCTTTTCTGCTTATACTTGAGATTTTGGAAATATGGAAATGGAGTTACTGGAATTTTAAGAAAGCTCTATCTGGGGAAACAAACCCTAGGACCTGTGTGCAACACTTGAGAAGACAGAGATGACAGAGTGAAGAGCTGACAGAGCAAAGCATAGGTGGTAGTTCTCAAAATGAAATCTAAAAGGGTAGAATTCTCTGCCAAATAATTTTAGTCAATGAGAACACTTAGGATTGCTTTCCTTACTTTGTTTACATCATCTTATGCTTGTGCATAGAGGTTTTCAGCTTTGGATAATGTCGAATCTGATACAAAAATAGACCAACAGAAGACCTGAGTCCCATATGTGCTGCTCTAAAACTAACAAAGTATGAGCAAGGTTTGACAAATTATCAGCATGTAGACAGCAGCAAAAGTCAAATTAATTGTGCAAAACTACGCCAAATGCAAACTTTCACCTTTCAGTGAAAAACTGTATCACTGAAAGCTCTGTCATTTGTGTTCTTTCAAGACAAAAGATGTTAATGTATGACTTATTTTTTCTAAACTAAAATCTCAGTATTCAGGTTTAATCGCAGTGTTGGCAGCTGGCAGCAAGTAAGTGGGTTTGGGTTGCTGTTTGGTGCTTGGTCTCTAAGATGTTCACCATCACTGGCCTGCTGTGTCCCAGTCAATGTGCGCTTCAACAAGAAGGCTCATTAACTCCCAGCACCAAAACCAAAAACAAGCGTCGGAGGGATAAGCACAGCTGTTTTACTGGAAAATGTTCTATTTTTAGGGAAGCATAAAAATATTTGCAACCTCAAAACATGTTTCCTTCTCTAACCTCATGATAGCTCAAACTACAAAGACAAAAGAAAAAGCACCATCTTGGAATAAGGGAACAGATGGTATTTGTACTCTTTTATAAATCTCTATACTAGCATGCCTGCCTGAGACTTTCAACTTTGTGTAGTTAAGAAGAAATCAAGCATCATGTGCAATTGATGAGGCACAGTGGATTTGCCAGTAAAAGGAATATGGTATAATCAACATTTTAGTATATCATAAATACCAAGGAGGTATCATTTTAGTAGATCACAACTACTAAGATATCATACCTTGTGTCGAAAATGAAGGACAAGATCTCGAGGAGACAGACCTACAATGTGAACAAAAAGCTAATCTGCAACTATACTATTTTTGTTGAAAGTTAGGAAAGGAATTTTAAAAAGAAAATAATATGCAAATATTCAAATATTTACTGAGTATTTGATCAAATACACATAGGCTCAGAAGCACTGCTATCCAATAGTACTTTCTGCAAGAATGCAAATGTATTAAACCTGTTCCATTTAATCAAAATATGGCCATAATTTCGTTCCTTGTGAATTTTAAAGAAAATTTTATTTGGATTAGCACGTTTCCAGTGCACAATGATCACATTCCTTGTGGGGTGCTGGTGCACCACGTGACACAACTCAGTTCTTTTTCTACCTCTCTTGCCTCCCTTCTGATTTCAGTATAAATGTAGAGAACCACATTGCTAGTGGCTACTGTTTGGATATTACAGATCCAACACCTTCTCCAGCCTACAAATATTTTTCTTTTTGAGGCAGGGTCTCACTTTGTAGTTCAGGCTGGCACTGAGCTCACTATGTAGCCCAGGCAAGCCTCGAACTCAGCAATCCTCCTGTCTTTGCCTCCCGAGTGCTGGGATGACAGGCGTGAGCCACCACGCCCAGCACTGTGGTGTGTGGTACTGATTGCTGGTGGACGTGAGTCACCACGCCCAGCATTGTATGTGGTTACTGGGGATTGAACTCAGGACCTTACGCTTGCAAGGCAGGCACCGGAACCACTGAGCTAAATCTCCGGCCCAAATATGCTATTATTTTTGAAACACAATCTCAGTCATTTCCCTCAAACAAAACAGTATAAGAGCAAATAATTTAGAGGAAAACATGTCCTCAGAATAGGCACTTTCTGTCTAGCTCTCAGTATATAAGGGATTGCAACTATAAACTACTACCACTGGCTACTTCATCCTGGAACAGACATTGAGGGAGCAGAAATCACTGTATGACTAAAATTTTTATTATGATGATTCTGAGTTCCTTAGATACCAAAGGATGTTCCAGGTTGTTAAGATAGTACACATTTTAAAAAGTCCCTAGTCTGAAAAATCTTAGTAATTGAGAAGTTTGCCTTCTCCTCTCCTGCTCTCTGTTATAGAAAGAATTGAGCTGGTCAGCATGATAGTAAGGAAGAGAATAAACTCCCATTACAATTTTGAAAAGGAGAAACTCACCTTGTACAGTAAGACCTGTGAAAGTTGCAACCAGTGTGTCACTCACCACAACCCTTCTCAGCTGTGGTAGAACATGGCTAGAGGATCCGTAGAGTAGCAGCAGGTCTAACTACTAAAGAATTCAGGTCCCACATATAGACATGAACTTTGCTCATGATATTAGACATGCAACTCAGCAGAATGGAGAAATGAGGGCAGCTGCTCCAACTTGTACGAAAGTTACTTACCAAGATACACCTGGGATCCTTCTAAGGATGTTCCTCCCAAGGAACTATTCATATGTTCATAAAGCTCCTACAAAATAGACTGAATTTAGATAATTTTGGATACTGAATTAGGAACTCAATGATCAGAAAACAGATGGTTCTGAACTGACTGAGGGAGCTTATCTTGCCAGGCACTAAACTTAGAAGCAGTGAAGGCCTCTGAAAATCTGCTGCTTTCCAGCACTCACTTATCTCCATCAGGAGACCTGGCAGAAGCGAGAGTACTCAGGGATTCCTTTCCTCCCTCCGACCCTGGGTGGATTCGCTCACAAGCTGGTATCGACCCTCAGGATACACATCCTGCCTTCCTCACTAGAATCCTAGCTGCCCAGGCAAGTCCAGGTCTTTGTTTTCTGAGATAAAGTCTTGCTAAGTGGTCCAGGCTGGACTCCAACCTGCAGTCTTTCTGCCTCAGCCCCCCAGAATGCTAGTATTACAGTCATCCATTATCATGCCCAGTTAAGAACATCTTTCTTAAGCTTATACATGACTGTCTTTCACAGAATTACTGAAAAGATTCACTTGATTCATTAATCTATCTTTAGTCAAATACATCTATATGAGTATAAAGTTACCTTTAGAATGGAAATTTGGGAAAAGTCCTTCTCTTCAAAATATGCATGTGTAATAAGTTGAAGTTTTGCTTGAAGTAAGCCATAGAGAGGCTTAAAGAAAGAGAAATTACCATTAGGTTGGTAACTGTAACAATGAACTACCTCTATAGCTTTTTAATTTAAAGAGGAAAAGGAGATAAAATGAATAACTGTCAACTTTCAGGGCCTTATCACTCAGGGATGGAAGCTGGTGCTGCTTTCACTCTTACCTGCAGCTGGGAGGGTCCCAGTACCCTGACGATGCGATATGAGCACAGACTCCTGAGCGTGCTAACCTGGGCCTTCAACCTCTCCATACTGTGTGTGACAAGACAGTGTTTTTTGTTTTGTTTTTGAGATGCAAACTCACTAGATAGTTCAGGCTGGCCTCAAACTTGAGCTCCTCCTGGCTCGGCCTCCTAAATGGTAAAATTACAGATGTACTGCCATTTGAGAGTGTACCCCAATTTACCTTAATTTTTATTTCTGCTTAAGATCTTTTTTTTACTATATCCATCTCTTTAAACTTCTTTTATATCTGTTTTCTCATTCATATGTCCTCTTTATGGTGGACAGACCAATATGTACTATAATTAATTAAAAAAGTAACACTGGCATAGTTTTCTCCCCAATATTCCTGATAATAATGTATTATTACCAACACTAAATATGAATTTATGATTTATATATATGGACTACAATGCACTAGGAACAATCAGGCCTTTCTGAGTGAGTTCTTCACACTCCAAACGTGTCTGTTTCACAGACAGACAGAACTAGACGTCGGCGGGTGTGCTGACACACACCTGCAGTCTCAGCACTTGGGAGTCTGAGGCAGGAAGGCCGCTGCAGTTGGAGGCCAGCTTGGCCACGCGGTGACTTCAAGGCCAGCCTGAGCTACATAGTGAGATCTTGTTTGAAAACAAAAACAAAAACTAACACACTAGATTTCACCCCAGTTTTATCATTTACTTCATGTCTATGAAAATTAGACATTGCTTCTCTTAGGTATGTCTCTCTAAAGTGGGAATATTAAATATATTTCAGTGTTGTTATGAAAATAAAAAGGACCGTTATATAACATATAAAAAGTGCCTAGTACAGAATTAATACCTTAGAAATGGCTTCTGTTAGGGGTATAATTGCCCTTCAAAACATCACACAAAGTACATACAAAGTGCTTCCTTTCATACCTGATGGCCCTATGCTGTTGTCTCTGGCCCACCATAAAACAGTAACTCACTGATGTATATATTTCAGGGTATTCTTCTAGAAACTATATAGGAATCAGATTAGCAATCTGTTTTCTGATAGCAAGGTGCTGTTGTAATAATTTTTATCTAGGAAAATTTATTCTTACCCATTTACTATCTTGAAGAAATATTCTGATTCTCAAAATCTTATGAAGGCCCAAAGTATTAAGTTATTATTCTTAACATTGAGAGGTTTTTTTTTTAGCTTAGTAATACAAACCAAAACCAATAAATCTTGAAAAGTCAGTTACACAAAATATATTTAAATTTGCCTGTAGATATAGGACAATAATTAAAGTCTACATACATTTAGGGGCCAGAGAACTAGCTCAGTGGTTCCAGTGCCTGCTGAGCAGGCACAAGGTCTCTGGATCAATCCCCGGTAACCACATCCAACGATACCGGGTGTGGAGACTCACGCCCCCTGACAATCAGCACCACACACCACAGTGCCGGGCGTGGTGCCTCAAACCTGTCATCCCAGCACTCGGGAGGCAGAGGCAGGAGGATTGCTGAGTCTGAGGCTACACAGTGAGCCCAGGGCCAACCTGAACTACAAAGCAAGACCCTGTCTCAAAAAAAAAAAAAAAAAATCTACATACATTTAATGTCTAGATTAAAAAATATTCTCAGTTTTGGTTTAGGCTAACAAAGGAAATGGCTGATAAGGTAATCATATACATCTAAGATGATAAGGTTGTGGATTATTCTCCAAAAACTAGATTTTAGGGACTGTGTTTCACACTGAAAATTAAGCCAAAGAACGACATTTATTTTCTTTTAAAAATGGTAATATCATTTGCACTTACTTGTACCTAAAGAAACACAACTTTGAAGTATTATTATAGTACAATTTTGCTGTGTCATTTCCTTTCCTCAAACATTAAATTTAAAGAGTAAGTAAAAAAAATTTTAAAGAGGAAGTCAAGGTCAGATTTTTCACTGCAGTAGTTATGAATGTCTTATATATTATCAATAAACTGAGTGATTGTCATATTTTACATCGCAACTATTATTTATCCAAAACAAAAACAGATACATGAAAAGTATCAGCTGCTTCTTTCTGGTCTCATGTCTTATCTGATGAAGGGTCAGTCTGTCTTCAACAACCTATCAGACATCCTTCCTCTTACGCAGATTTGGGAAAAAGCAAAGAGGAAAAGCAAATACAAGAGTATAAACAGAACCTAGGATTTAGCTCAGTGACTCTGTGCCTGTCTACCAAGCACAAGGTCCTGAATTTGATCCTTGGTACCACAAAAAAAAAAAAAGAAAATAAATAATAAATTCCTAAGTGCAGAAAATCATTCTCATTAATCTCTTACTTTTATGCCATATTCTCAAACAGAAATCTTCCATGAATGGTTAACACACACATCAACAAGCATCTTACCAGCTTGCTTAGAACACAGACACTTTTCTGAACGGTCTCTCTGGTGATATCGGCTTGCCTTACTTTCAATGCCTATTATCAATAAATAACACGGTCAGAAATATTTCATAGCAATATGTAGAAAACATTTTTCAGTAGGAAAATAGTATATAAAAAGAAATTTCTTGCACATAGACTAAATTTTAAAAAGTATTTATAATAGTATATAAAAAGAAATTTCTTGCACATAGACTAAATTTTAAAAAGTATTTATTGAGGTTCTCAGAATGTGAGTACAATGTGCCCAAAGCTGTGGGAGACAAAGGGAATATCACAGTGAAGGGACAATTGCTCAAGTAATTTATGGGAGACTGTTTCTGTACAACTCACTACACCCAAATCACCCACTGATGTAAACCAACCACTGATGATTCTGGTTTTTTTTTTTTTTTTTTTTTTTTTTGCTTCTGAGACAGGGTCTCGCTTTGTAGTTCAGGCTGGCCCTGAGCTCACTATGGTGCCCAGGCAAGCTGCCGCGAACTCAGCAATCCTCCTGTCTCTGCCTCCCGAGTGCTGGGATGACAGGCGTGAGCCGCCACGTCCCGCACTGTGGTATGCAGTGTTGATTGCTGGTGGGCATGTCTCCACGCCCAGCATTGTATGTGGTTACCAGGGATCGAACTGAGGACCTTGCGCTTGCGAGGCCGGTGCCGGAACCGCTGAGCTAACCCTCCGGCCCCGATGATTCTGGTTTTAAGAGATCAATATTTCTGGCAAGAAGGAGGATAGTGTAAGATGGTATCTTAATGGCTTGTATCTAGATGTCCCCCTTAAGTCTCACACACTCATGGGGGCGTTTTAGAGGTGGCTGGTGTAGGGTGTGAATGCAGATTAAGGGTGTGCGGCACTGGGAGTAATGGAGTGAGGCACTGCATGAGTTCACTGATTGGTTTAGCACAGTTCTGGGTGTGGAGAACGAGCAGGTCCGCCCTGATTGTGGGCAGGATCACCCGCAAGGCTTAGGAGCTTGGAGAGAACAGAGGGACAGAAGGACACCGGCTGCGGCTTGCTGCTGCCGTGCTCCTGCCCCGCCCTGAGCTGTTTGTGCTCTGCAATGGCCCTCTGCCACGTCACTCAGCCTTAGGTTCACCTGACTATGGACTGAAAGCTCTGCAAACTATGGGCTGAAATAAACTTGCCCTCTTTTAACTTGTGAATGTCAGGTACGGTGTCTCAACAGACAATAAAAGTAACTGAGACTGCGGTTCTCTGCTGATGGAAACAAGCCTTGATCTGGTTCATTTCAGACGAGGTTATGAAGGAAATAAAAAATGATGTTTCCTGACATCTTGTTGATCTGCCCGAGGATCAATGGGCTCAGTGTCAACTGGTCACTAGTTAGGTCAAGAGCAGAGACTTTGCTCTTGAGTGGACCCAGACATTAACTCCTACCAAAGGGGATGGAAGACTCGCTCAGGCTCTAGTTCCTTTTCGTGGCTGGTGTATCCATTCAGTCCCCAGGTGGAGCTGGAAAAACTCAATGGGTAACTCTCATGCACTCGGGAGTGGGTCAAACTGGGAGGGTTAGAGACAGTACTTAAAAGCCATACAGGGCATGAGAACTGCTATTAATGATAACAGCTCTGAGGAAGAAGTATTTGGAAGACATAATTTTATTAGTGCTTATGGGATCTATGACGAGGAAGAGGAAGTAAAGGAGCTGATTTCTGAGAAGGGGTAGCAGCTCAGTTTATTTCATGTGTAAGTACACAGAGGTAACAGTTTGTGAGGAGATCCATGCAGAGCTGTTAAGCTAACTTGTTTACGGGTTTGTTTTATAACCCACATTTTATGGAAGCATAACTGACAAAAGACTGTATATTTAAGGGGTATGTGATTATGAGATGTACTATCTAATTTTAGATTGTTATTCATTCTATAGACAACTGACTGTGTATTCTAGAGTTTACATTTGTAATTCACTCACAAGTATTCAGGGAAAAACACACAGATACACACAAACGGAACATTAAGAACTGTTGAATCTGTATGCATTTGTTGTACTATTATTTTGATATGCCTGTATGTTAAAAATTTTCATCATAGAGTTAGAAAAAAATTAAAAGAGATTTACTAAGTTAATCATCCACCCAAGGAAGCTTCTGAACACACTGATTGCCAGGCTCTAGCCCCAAAGACACCAATTCAGTTGGAGGAGGAAAGACAACTCATACATCTGGAAAAATAAAAGCCCCCAACTAATTTTGGTTAAAACTGTTGTTCTAGAGCTGTGGTTCTCAATTCTGATTGTGCCTTAGAACCATCTGGTGCTCAGCTTTAAGTCAGGGCCCTGCTCATCCTAGCTCTTAAAGCTCCTCGCTGATTCCAACTTGCAGCCAAGGCTGAGAGCTTCTCACTACTTTAGGGCGTCACTGCCTCCCAATAATTGGCCCTGGACTCCTGTACTAAGATCAACAGACCAGACGAATACAGAACATAATCACAGTAATTGAGCTCCAAAGGAAGCCTCACAACCGATTAACTAATATTAAGCTAGAGCCAACTGGCTGGTCAAATCGCCAGCTATGGCCAAGTAGACTGGTTTCTATGCCTCACTTGTTTTCTAAAAATGCTGTCTGAGTATGTTGGCAGAAGTTCTCAGAACCTGCTCTGATTCAAGGAGCTAGTCAATTTGTGACTTTTTGTTTGTTTTGTTCAAATAAACACTAGCGTTAACTGTTCTCAGGAAATGCTATGGTGTGGATGTGGCCCCTGCGGCCCACACATGAAAGCCCTGGTCCCTGGCCTGTACGCCACGGGAGGTGGTAGAACTTTGGATGGTGGGGCCTTGTTGGAGGAAGTCAGGTCACGGGGGGCTGTCCTCGCAGGGAACTGTGGACCCGAGCCTCTTCGCTTCCTGGCCACCATGAGGTGAAGAGCCTCTTCTTTTTTTTTTTGAGACAGGGTTTTGCTTTGTAGTTCAGGCTGGCTCTGAGCTCACTATGTAGTCCAGGCAAGCCTTGAACTCAGCAATCCTGTCTCTGCCTCCCGAGCGCTGGGATGACAGGCGTGAGCCACCACGCCTGGCATCTTCTACCGTGACTGCAACCCTGATCGCCTGACCTCCAAACCCAAAGCAAGTAACCATGGACTAAAACCACAGACATCCCTAAGCCAAGATAAACCTTTCCTCCTGTAAGCTGATTATCTCAGGTATTTTGTCATAGAATGGAAAGCTGACAAACACAATTACCAAACACTAGAAATAGAAAAGTAAAAGATATATGAAACTTTGATCCAGTACTTAATTCAAATGAATAATTTGAGGATCACTATCTAAAAACAGTGTACAAAATATACACTATACAATCATAGACACCAATGCCAATTTATAAAAATATTAGTATGAATAAATTGGTACTTTAGGACTAAGGGTGACAATTTATAAAAATCTAAAACATCACAGGCACCGCATAAAAAATACAAACTATGGGGGCCGGAGGGTTAGCTCAGTGGTTCCGGCGCCTGCCTCGCAAGCATAAGGACCTGAGTTCGATCCCCGGTTACCACATATAATGCTGGGCGTGGTGGCTCACGCCTGT